>JAQNDB010000365.1:0-65383 GCA_029204045.2 Tillandsia leiboldiana | reverse complement strand
CAACCTGGCGGATTCAAGAAATACGATCCACCCGTTTTCGAGGGAGAAACGACCGATCCATGGTCGTCGAGGACTGGGTGGGATCGATGGAAAAAGCTTTGAAGACTTGCTCATGGAGGATGTGAGCTGGTTCCCCTAGCGGTCCACTGTCGGGGGGGGAATGCCCGCTATGGTGGAAAACGGTGCGTCCCGACCCCACCAGGGCATCGCGCTACATCATGGACGACGTTCAAGCAGGAGCTGTTTGGGGCTTTCTTCACCAACAGCGTCAAAGAAGAAACTGGAGGACGACTTGAACCACATCAGCAGGGGAGCAAGACAGTCATGGAATATCAGCGCAAATTCGTGCGATTGGCGAACTGCGTCCCTTTCTCATAAGGGAGAAGCCCACAAGGCGCAACTTTTCGTTGGAGGATACGAAGTGATATCTTCCAAGGGTAAAGGCAGCCGACTTGCACACGTTCCAGCAAGTGGTCGACCGGGCCACTGTGGTGAGTGCGGGTTCGCAGTTACACGCGCCAAGAGGGAGCCCCGCGCGGCACGAGGAGAAGAAGCGACAACAACCGTACTACGGGGGGGGTTCTCCGGTGGAGCGACCCCCAAGCGGGTGGAGACCACAGTCAGGATCCGGAGCGCACCTGCAGGAGGACCGAGGCCGGGGGACAGGCCTTTGTAATTTGCGGGGGGGGGCACACCAAGTGCTAGACTGCCCCCAAGAGGAGTCGATCATGCTTCCGCTGCGGCAAGCAGGGTGCACTTCCGCCGCAACTGCCCCCTAACCTTGGGACCCGCCTCCTCTGCCGCATCCACGCCCTTCGCCACAGCTATCTCGGGCGGGGGAAAGCTCCTATGGGGTGCGACCTCTAGGCCCCCGGCACCGCGGCGCGAGGAGGCAAGGCAGCCTCAACCGGGCGGGCGAGTTTATTCAATGACCCGCCAAGAGACGGACCCACCGGAGGACGTGCTTGCAGGTATTGCTTTTGTTTCAAATTCCCGTGCTAGAACCCTCTTTGATACTGGAGCAACACACTCGTTCAATTCTTGTGACTACGTGTTTATGCATGACCTTGGGGAGACACCTCTCCAAAACCGAATGACGGTCCAGACGGCGGGCGGAACACTAGAGGCGACCAGTTTGGTGGCCACCTGCCCGATTAAACTAGGGCGACTGCCTTGCCCTTGGGATTTGGTGGTGATTCCCCTGAAGGAGTACGACGTTGTATTGGGCATGGATTGGCTCTCAAGGTATCAAGTACTTATCGACTGCGAGAAGCGGATGGTGCAACTACAAGAACCAAGTTTCCCTAAAAATGCGTATCTGGCGTGCAAGAGCACCTCCTTCCCAGCAGTCATCTCAGCGGCACGAGCCAGGAGACTGGTAGAGAGTGGGTGTGTGGCCTATTTGGCGTCTGTGGACTTAATCGCCCGACCCTCGGGGACACCGTCGGACATCCCAGTGGTAAGGGATTTTCCCGATGTTTTCCCGACAGAGCTGCCTGGGATGCCCCCTGAGCGGGAGGTGGTGTTCCCTATCAAACTTCTATCGGGCACGCAACCTATCACGAAGGCGCCGTACCGAATGGCCTTCGCGGAATTGAAGGAGCTTAAGGCGCAACTGGAGGACCTCTTGGACAAAGGGTTCATCAGGCCGAGTGTGTCACCCTGGGGTGCACCGGTACTCTTTGTGCGGAAGAAAGATGGAAGTCTGCGACTCTGCATCGACTACAGAGGAATAAACAAGGTGACGGTGAAGAACAAGTACCCCCTGCCCAGAATCGACGACCTCTTCGACCAACTACGCGGAGCGACGGTCTTCTCAAAGATTGATCTGCAGTCGGGCTACCACCAGCTCCGGGTTCGGAACGAGGATATTCCAAGGACCGCCTTCCGGATCCGGTATGGCCACTACGAATTTACGGTTATGCCTTTCGGGCTTACGAACGCCCCCGCGGTCTTCATGGATATGATGAACCGAATTTTCAGGCCTTTCCTAGACCGGTTCGTAGTGGTCTTCATCGACGACATACTGATCTATTCACCCACTGACGAGCAGCACGAGCACCATTTGCGAATGATCCTCCAGACCCTCAGGGACCACGAGTTGTTCGCTAAACTCAAGAAGTGCGAATTCTGGCTACGCGAGGTGGGATTTCTAGGGCACGTGATCTCGACAAAAGGAATCGCCGTGGACCCCAAGAAGGTGGAATCAGTAACAGCCTGGCAGCCGCCAACTACAGTAACGGAGATCCGCAGTTTCTTGGGCCTGGCTGGGTACTACCGACGCTTTGTCGAGGGCTTCTTGAAGATAGCCGCCCCTCTGAACCGGTTGACTAGGAAAGGAGAAAAGTTTGTGTGGTCGACACAATGTCAGGAGAGCTTCGAGGAACTAAAGAAAAGGCTAACCAGGGCGCCGATACTTGTACTGCCGACCCCCGGAGAGGATTACGAAGTGTACTGCGACGCATCAAGGATCGGCCTTGGGGGTGTACTGATGCAGCAGGGGAAGGTAATAACCTATGCTTCCAGGCAACTGAAGGATTTCGAAAAGAACTACCCGATACACGATTTGGAGCTGGCTGCAGTGGTTTTTGTTCTAAAGTTATGGAGGCACTACCTCTTTGGTGTCCACTGTGACGTCTTTTCAGACCACCAGAGTCTCAAGTACCTGTTCACGCAAAAGGAACTAAATTTGCGACAGAGGCGGTGGCTGGAATTACTGAAGGATTACGATCTAACAATCCAATACCACCCCGGTAAGGCAAATGTGGTGGCGGACGCGTTGAGCAGGAAAGGGCAGCTGGAGGGGGGGTCGTTGTGCGCGATAACTGAGCAAAGCAGCTTGATCGCGGATTTTTCACGACTGAGGTTGGAAGTGGTGCCAGCAGGCACAGTGGCGCAACTTCTAGCCTTGGTGGTCAAGCCGACGCTGCTCGAGAAGATCCGGGAAGGACAACAGACCGACCCCCACTTACAGCTCGTTCGAGACAGGATCTCCCCGGAGCAAGTGAACGACTTCTCAGTGGAAGGCGACGGCACCATTCGGTTCCGCGGGCGGTTTTGCGTACCGGATTCGTCAAAATTAAAGGAGGAAATCCTGGATGAAGCACACCGCGCCCCTTATGCGGCGCATCCGGGGGGCACAAAGATGTACAGGGACCTCAAGCAGACCTTCTGGTGGCCCAAATTGAAGGGGGACGTGATGCGTCATGTAGCTCACTGCCTGGTATGTCAACAGATAAAGGCGGAACACCAGCGACCGGCGGGAAAGTTACAGCCCCTACCGGTGCCAGAGTGGAAGTGGGATCAGATCACCATGGATTTCGTCACAGGGTTTCCACGTTCGCAGCAGGGGCACGACACGATTTGGGTCGTAGTGGACTAGCTAACCAAGTCAACGCACTTCCTACCCATTCACACAACCTGGACCCGAGAGCGGTTGGCTCAAGTCTACCTCAGCGAGATTGTGAGACTGCATGGAGTGCCGGCATCGATCACATCGGATAGAGACACACGCTTTGTTTCGAAGTTTTGGCAGAGTCTGCAGCAGGCCTTGGGGACCAAACTACAGTTCAGCACGGCCTTCCACCCGCAGACGGACGGACAGTCGAAGTGAGTGATCCAGACGCTGGAGGACCTGCTGCGAGCCTGCGTACTATACTGGGGGGTCGGTTGGGAGCGTTACCTGCCCCTCGTCGAATTCGCCTACAACAACAGCTACCAGGCCAGCATCCAGATGGCACCCTACGAAGCCTTATACGGGAGACGCTGCCGATCCCCGATCTGTTGGGACGACTTGGGAGAACGAAAGTTCTTGGGACCCGACTTGGTGGAGGAGACGGAAGAGAAAGTACGCCTCATCAGACAGCGCCTACTGACATCTCAGAGTCGACAAAAGAGCTACGCGGATCGGAGACGCCGCGACCTAGAATTCCAGGCGGGAGAACACGTGTTTCTGCGGGTCTCGCCGTCCAGAGGAATCAAGCGCTTCGGGCTGAAAGGCAAGCTGAGCCCACGGTTTGTGGGGCCGTTCGAGATCCTGGAGCGCATTGGCCCAGTGGCTTACCGCCTTGCCCTACCACCGAACCTCAGCCGGGTCCACGACGTGTTCCACGTGTCGATGTTAAAGAAATACCTCCCCGACCCATCGCACGTTCTGGACGTCTCGACGCTCGAACTGAAGGAGGACCTAAGCTTCGAGGAAACCCCGGTGCGAATCCTAGCAAGGGAGAGCAAGACGCTGCGAAATCGTGCTATCCCCTATGTGAAAGTGCTCTGGAGCAACCACGAGGAGCGGGAAGCGACGTGGGAGCTAGAGGCAAAGATGCGGGAGGGCTACCCCAATCTTTTCACCGCAAACCAGGATTTGAGTTTCGGGGACGAAACTCGTTTTTAAGAGGTGAGTGGTGTAATAGCCGCTGGTTTAAAAGGCTTAGGACCTTTTAATCTTGGGTTCGTTTGACTTTGTGCACCGCTTTTCGCTTCGGGGGTCCGGAGGGTGAACTAATATTTCGTTATTTTCCGGGCAGACCGTCGGGGCTGGCGGGTATTTTTTGTGAATAAAGCTAGCGAAACGGAGAACGGCGGCGCGATCGGTTTCGGATTCCGACTCCGGAATCTCCCAGAATAAATTCCGGAAGATGGCTAACGGTTCAGGCGATCAACCCAGTTTTTCAAGGTGAACCGGACCCTGGTTCACACCCGACTGGTTAAGTCCTTTCGTTTTGCTATTGGATTCATCCCCTATCCTCTTTTGAACCGCTCGGTTTATTTATGCGTTTGGGGAAATAGGGATCACCTTTTCTCAACACACCTCACCCTAGGCGTACGCGACCCCAAGCGCAACGAGGAACCGACTTCCCCAACCCTTTTCCTTCCCACCGATCGTGAGGAGAGCCAAGGCGGAGCAACCGAGGAGAGGGAAGATCGCCGGCACACCCTTCGATACCGGGCACGCAAGAACGAAACGATCCTCCCCTCGACCAACCTAAGCGCCGAAACCGAGGTGAGAATAATTTAGGGTTCTTGAATTCTTGCTTTCTTGATTTCCCGTTTTAAGCAAACGGGGGGGGGGGAGAAGAGGGCGTCGTCGCCGGATTCCGGCACGCGCGGAAGCCGCACATGAGGGCAGCACCGCATGCGGGCGGCGCGGCCACACGGGCCGCGCATGCGGGCAGCACCGCATGCGGGCGGCGCGGCCACACGGGCGGCGCGAGGCCGCGCGCGCGCGACCCGCATGCGGGCGACACCCGCATGCGGGCGGCGCGCCCGCGCAGCCCCGCATGCGGGGGGCACCCGCATGCGGGCGGTGCGGCTGCGCAGCCGCGCGGGGCCGGGCGCGCGCGCACCCGCGCGTGTAGGCAGCGCGCCCACGCAGCCCGCGCGGGGCTGGGCACGCGCGTACCTGCGCGTGCGGGCAACGCCGCATACGGGCGGCGCGGGGCGGGGGACCGGGTGCCCCGCAGGAGCCGTGGGCCGTCCGCGTCGTTGGCCTCGCCGGGGGACGTCGCCATCTTCGCCAAATCTGCTGGGCGTGCCCCAGGATCGACTGGAAGAGTTGGGCGCTCCGCAGTCTCCTTCTGTTCAGAGTTTTGAGTTACTGACTCTTGTGCGGCGGGTTCATGTAGGTCCGGGTGAACACACCGAGACGCGGAAGAACCTAGCATCGATCAGGAGCGCGACAACAAAAGGTGGGTTTTTCTTTGAGACTTAGCATAGAATCGGTATTGTTGGAAGGTTACTAATTGCATGTTATTGGTACTTATGCTGACGGTCTCTATGGTTTGCGATATTACCCTGTAAATTGGTTATCATGCTCGTAGTTGCGACACGCGCACCTGCGGTCTGGCCACTGCAAAGGGTGCTCTTTTCCGGGAAAGCGGTCTCCGACCCGTGTAAACCCATGAGGTGACGTAGTGGGGGCCCCCGTAGGTGTGGGGTTTGAGGCATCAAGGTGGGAGATGTGCGATCCGTCGGGGTAGGTGCCCGATGAGGTCAGGTACTCCAAGGTGTGAGCGGTGCGATCCGTCGGGATAGGTGCCCGACGAGGTCAGGTGTATAGGTGTTACAGGTGTTACGTGTATTACAGATATTGCAGGTGTTCACGTGCTACTTTCCCTTGAGCAGAGTGGTTGCTCCGGATAGTCTTACAGTTGGGTTTGGTATTCTTTCCCGCTTATTATTATTATTATCTGTGTCGCTGACTACCCACCCCGTGACAGGTTCTTCCAGGGGAGAGAGGTAGACGACGGTGAGGCCGAGGCAGGAGTAGTCGGGCTGTTGGGAGCCCTAGTCTGTATCTTCTTTACCTTTCCTTGCATTTCATTTGATACTGTAGGCTACGGTGTGGTTCTCGATACCCTCGTGGGGTCGGTGTGGATGTTGATTGCTTTTACTCTGGTTATGGAATATTGGTTCTTTTATTGTCCCCGTTCGGCCGTTTTCCAAAGCAAAACAACAAGAAAAGAAAAGAAAAGAATTGTGAAAAACTATTTTAAAAATCTGGGATCGTGTGGACCCGTTTTCCAAACCATGTGGATTTATGGGATTTCAAAACTGTTTTCAAAACCTTGAGTCGTGTGGACCTGTTTTCCAAACCCTGTGGATTTATGGCATCTTTCCAAACTATTTCAAAACCTTGGGTCGTGTGGACCTGCTTTCAAAACTGTGAGTTTATCCTTTCAACTTGACTGGCCTCGGGCATTGTTTGTAGTCTGCATTCGTAGTTAGGTTCCGAACTGTTGTGATTGAATGAATGCTTGTGTTTAACTGTTGTACTAGCCGCGACGCCGTGCATATACAGAGGAGACTCTGCCCGTTTGTCGAGTAAATCTGTATATGCGGTGGGTCTGGGCACGTGCCGGGGAAGACCGAACTTCAAAAAAATTTCATACGCTAAATAAGTACTCTTTCCTTTCCGCTGAATGAAACCCCCGGGGCGTGACAGCGGCCCCCTGGGCCGCTGCGCGGCGCATGGGCCCGCCGGGCGGCTGCCCAGCCCGCTACGAGCACGCCCAGCGCGCTAGCAGTGCGCCCGCGCGGCGCGCCAGCGCACCCTCGCGGCGCCTGCGCAGCGCTCGCGCGCTTGCCGCGCGGCCTGCCCGGCGCCCTGCGTAGCGCCCGCGCGGCGCCCTGCTGCGCACGCCCGCGCAACAGAGCGCGCCAGCCGCGCGCGCACCCTTGTGCGCGCGCGGCTCCCCCTTACCGCAGCCTCCACAGCACCCAAAGCCACCATGGACAAGCAGTCCAACAAAAACCATACCAAAAGCCCAAGCTTCAACAACAAAAAAACAACATCTTACCTCAATTAAAACCAACGCGTGCCGCTCGGCCCCCCGGCTCCTAGCAGCAGGTGAAAACCACAAGCACCACCTCCTAAACTCTCTCCATCTCCATCTTTCTCTTCTTCCTCTTCTTCATTTCCCTCATTTTCTTCTTCCTCTGCTTCCTTGCATTTCCTCTCTTTTAAAGGGAGAAGAGGCGATGACGTGGCTGCTTCATAATTAGGGGATGCCTAATTAATAAGGGGGGGGGGGGGGGGGGGGGGGGGTGGTTGGCAGCATTAAATGCAACACTAACAAAATATCACAACCCACACAATAAAACCCCTACTTCTCTCTTCTTTCTCTTTTTTTTCCTTTCTAATTCCTTCACAGGCAAAATCCAAATTATTAAATTAGTAATTAAATAATCCATCCAAAAGCCCCCGTCAACTCACTTTTTGCCCTCGGGGCCTCCGCGCGGGTCCGAAACCTCCCGAACTCCGCTGTAAACCTAAAATACACATGTCCACAGCTTTTTCTCCTCAAAAAGCTCAACCGTAGAGTCGGGGTGCTCAATCCAAAATTCGGCTCCAAAATTGCCAGTTCCGACTCACTTTTCGCCTTCGGGTCCTCCGCGTCAGTCCGGAACCTCCCGAACTTCGCTGTAATCATAAAGTACACCTGTTCTAAGTATTTTCCAATTTTTCTGCACACCACTGAGGAGTCGGGGCTCTAACAAAGCAGGTCCTCTTTCGGCGCACAATGCCCGGAAAATTCTGATTCAAGTTGGGGCTTCCGCGTTGATCCGAATCAACCCGAACTCATCTGAAGACACACATGGAACAAGCTCGAGGCGATTTCTCCGCACCATGCCATCGCGCAAGGTCGGTGCGCCATCCGAAATTCCGGCATTCTACACTCTCCCCTCCTTAAAAGGGTTTCGTCCCCGAAACCAGAATAAATCCATAGCTCAGGAGGGTGTCTCAATCCAAGGAAAATAGGAGATCCTCAACTCGTCGACGGCTCTCAGGTGGTCGTTCTCACTCATCATGATGGCTCCACTGAACCTTCATCCAAGGTATAACTCGACTGCACAACTCATTTGTCTCAGAAGCTAGAATTTGCCTCGGTCACTCTAGATAGCTCAATTCCTCGACCAACTCCAAAGAAGTGAAATCCAAAACATGCGGGGGATCAAATCCATACATTCCTCAGAATAATGATAACTCTTTCGCTACCCATACAGCCACCCACGGCTCAAACTCGAAAATACACCCTCGTATCCATCAATAAGAAAGAACCAAACATCAGGAACATTCCCCAACCCCTAACTCTCGATTTTGAAAACCAGCTGGCAACGGCGAAAAGTTCGAAAATCCCGAATGGCGAGTGCCTTCACCCCAATCAAACAAGAACAGGCTCCGGCACCCTTTCCATTTCTGGAGTAGCCTTCCGAAATCGTCGATCAGTTCGTCAAGCCTCGGCATAAACAGAAAAAGAGAGAGGGCATTGGAGTTGTTCCTGCTACCACCAACACTTCATATTCCAAAATTTCAACAGTGGCATCGACTGGACAGTTACCTCGTTCCAAGGTTGCACTACTTACCTAACCAAGGTGTACCTGACCATAATGTCCTCGCCGGGATAATAATACAAGATCAATCCTATATCTTGAGTAACTCTGACCACCGGCAATCCTCTACGTCAATGCTGGCATCATTCCCAAATCCTAAAGGCGGCAGGGCCTTAGTTAATCCACTTGACCGCGCTGCAAGCTCATAATGCCCCTACCGGGTTCTGATCACTGACTGGGCACAACCCTCGGCTGTATGGTTCCAAAAAGATACCTTCCTCACAAATGAGCATCTGCTGCAACACAATCCGAGTCTGTCTGTAATCGAACCATCAAAGAACTCTCACTGTTGTGTACCCACAACGTGGCATCACTGCCGTGCACCAACGGCGTGGCATCACCACCGTGTATCAACGGTGTGGCACCAAACTCAAGTATCAATCTCTCGGATCCTCGCTATCGTATTCCCACGACGTGGTGCTGGGTCACACAGACCTCTCGATCCCTTAGATCCGCAACTGCGCTAACAGCTCTCACTCTCTGTCTCGCAGGTGATACTCCAATAGGTGCTACCATTGTCGGCGCAGTTTCCAAAACCACGTCAATCACTATCTCGATCTCAATCTCACTAAACGGCGGCTTCAATAACAGCTCAGGTGGACTCACACTCGGGATCACACGGCGATAAGATATTCCTTAGTCCCAGTGCCGCCGTAGGCTCCTCCTCTACAATCCCTAACAAGCGACACGACCATGTCACAACCTCTGTCGTGCTAAAGCATCCTCTATAAACACATTCCTCCTGACCAGGCCCACGGAGGTTCTTTGTCCTCTCTCGACAATCCATGGAAGCATATAATTGGGATAGCCAATCCCTATCCAACCTCATAACAACATCTCTAAACTGATTTAGGCCTAACACTCAGTGTCACGCCCCGGGGTCGAGCCTGCGACCCGGGCTCGCTAACAGATCCGCCGTCTGTGCGGAAACTGCCGCACAGACGAAGCGTCTAACCTGTAAAAGAGATCTAGCTATACAAGTATCAGAGCAGAAGAGATGCAACACTATAGAAAATAAACTGTATACAAGAGTCACTAAGTAAAAAGTCCAGGTACAACATCCAGTACCTCCCAAAATAGGGTACACCATCACTATCTAATACAAAAGTGGGAAACCAAAAAAATACCCGGGGTAACCCTACCTGTGACTCTACAGACCCAGGAGGCACTAGTCGGCCAAGCCCTTGCCACGGTCTGAAGACTCCGCACGTGCCGGCCCTGGAACGGCCGCCTCAGAAACACCTGTCACACACGGCGGGTGTGAGATCAACTGAAAAGTCAGATCTCAGTGGGTACCGATGTCCTATCCTCGGTAGCCCACCAAGTCCACTGGAGGCAAAAACAGATAGATAGATAGATAGATAATACTGAAATGAAAGATGTAAGTAAATCTATCACTATATGCCTCAATGCAATGCTGTACTAAATGACATCTAGCATAATATGAAAATGACCACCCGCACATGTCATTCCCCCGCAGCCACCCGGTAACTCGGCCAGGGGCGAACTTCTACTGGTGTCTCGGCCAGGGAAGTATTCTCCTGGTAACTCAGCCAGGGAAAAACTCCTCCCGGTAACTCGGCCGGGGAAAGGTACCCTCCTGGTAACTCGGCCAGGGAAAATGCCCTCCCGGTGACTCGGCCGGGGAAAAATACCCTCCTGGTAACTCGGCCAGGGAAAACGCCCTCCTGGTAACTCGGCCAGGGCTTCGAATACAGCTGTGTAATCCAGAGCGAACACCCAAGAGCATAATACGTGTCCTAGTCGGAAACCAGAACCCGCGACTTACACGGCCGACCCGCACTTGCCTGATAGCACAAGGTCACAATACCTTTGCGTTGGAAACAAAATGGGCATCCCGTATTCCTTTCAGAAGAAACCAACCCACCTGTGAAGATCCCGCAAAAACCGCGCGCCAAACGAAGGTCTCGGCGCGATCCTACAGCTCCGCGCAGCTCAACGCGCACCACCGACCACGTAGTCAGCTACACTAAGTCACCACTGCAAAAACGGTGAAAAACTGGGGATCAGAAAGACCTGCGGCTAAAAACCTGCACCCAAAAACTCCAAAATCACGAGGGGGTCTCGAATAAGTACGGGTAGGTAGTCCTCAGCACATCCTCGGGCTCCCAAGTAGCCTCTCTCTCATCATGGTGGCTCCACAATACCTTTACATAAGGTATGACCCGATTTCGCAATTCTCTCGTCTCTCGAGCCAGAATTCGAATCGGGCGCTCTCAGAAGTGCAGCTCCTCGTCCAGCTCCAAAGAAGTGAAGTCCACAACGTGAGAGGGATCATAGACATACCTCCTCAAGACAGATACATGGAAAACATCATGAGTACCGGCTAGACGCGGCGGTAGGGCAACCCGATAGGCGACAGGTCCGATACGCTCCAAAACCTCAAATGGTCCAATAAAACGCGGGCTTAGCTTCTCGCGCACTCCAAAGCGTCGAATCCCTCGAGACGGCGAGACTTTCAGAAACACATGATCCCCTACCTGGAACTCCAAGTCTCGCCGCCTCCTATCGGCATAGCTCTTCTGCCGGCTCTGAGCAGTGACCAAGTGGCGTCGAATAACCTTGACTTTATCCTCGGCGTCCAAAAGCAAATCTGGCCCCAAAGTTTTCCTTTCACCCACGTCACTCCAACATAGAGGCGATCGACATTTCCTACCATACAATGCTTCATAGGGCGCCGTCTGGATACTAGCCTGGAAGCTATTGTTGTAGGCAAACTCTGCTAATCTCAAATGTCGATCCCATCTACCGCTAAAGCTCAGGACACAAGCTCTCAACATGTCCTCCAGAGTCTGAATAGTCCGCTCAGACTGTCCATCGGTCTGTGGGTGAAAGGCGGTGCTGAACTGAAGCTGGGTCCCCAAAGCCGTCTGCAAGCTCCTCCAAAACTGAGAGGTAAACCTGGGGTCCCTATCTGATACAATAGACGCTGGCACACCGTGAAGCCTCACGATCTCGTCAAGGTATAACTGCGCTAATCTCTCCAAGGCCCAACCTGACAGAATCGGCAAAAAGTGGGCTGATTTAGTCAATCGATTCACGATCACCCAAATAGCATCAGCTCTACTCTGAGTCCTCGGCAGGCCCACAATAAAGTCCATGGTGACACAATCCCATTTCCACTCAGGGATCGGTAGGCTTTGTAACTTGCCAGCGGGAACCTGGTGTTCCGCCTTAACCTGTTGGCAAGTAAGACAGTGGGCGACAAACCTACCAATATCCCACTTCATGCCTTGCCACCAAAATTGTGCCTTTAAATCCCTATACATCTTAGTTCCCCCAGGGTGGAGGGTGTAAGGTGTATAGTGAGCCTCCTTCAGGATCAGCTCTCTAATATCCATATCCACAGGCACACAAATGCGGTCCCTGTACCTGAGTACTCCCGCGGCATCCACAGAAAAGTCCCCGCTCTGTCCAAGCTGCATTTGGTCTCGAACCCACTAAGTCTACTAGAGGTAATATATAACAGCGCAATGAAATCTGAACAAGAAAAGCTGGAGCTACTCTACAGCTACCATACCTCTATCTAGATACTCAAAAAGTGGAACAGATGAAAGTAAAAGAGACCACTCGCACCCAAGGTGCTCAATAGACCCAATCGAACTGACTGCCTCATAGGGTCCAGTCAAGCCTGCGCCTGTCGACTAGGAACGCACCTGCCCACTACCACACATCCCCATGAGGACGGGATTTACGTGGGGCGTCCTGCCCGACTAACTCACCCCTCGCGCAAAACGGCCTCAACAGGCCCATCGTATCCACAGCGGCATCTCAGGGACGCGACTCCAACTGAGGAAAACGGCGCGGCATAGAGTATCACTAATTGGCATAAGCAGGCTATAGTCAAAAACCACACCCACTCTCAGAACGGTAGGACTCAAGATCCCCAAATATCTCGCACAATAGTCGGAGCACTCTCTACGACTCAGCTGATCAGCTCACACAAAACACGAGACACTAGCCTCTCCAACAGCTCGCAGCACAAAGCACACAGGCTGGAGGTACTCCACAGCCAGGAACGACCCACAACTCAGGCCAACAATACTGGTCGGACAACACTCAACGACCTGGGATCACCGTTAACCCCAACGGTTCCCAACAACACTGGCCGGAAGATACTCGACGGCCCGGGACTACCGTCTACTCAACGACTCTCTCCCACGACTGTGCAACAGGGAAACAAGACCTCTCGGGACTACCGTTTACCCAAACGGCTCCCGGCACAGATAAGCAACCCGCTACAACTACCAGACTCCACTCTGCTCCCAAGCACGAGTGCAAACGCATCCCACACTAAAAGAAAATCCCGACCTCTCGGCCCACTACTCGGGCGAGGATAACACTATGTCCAGGGATAGCAAAACAGTGTGGGTGTCTAAACATAATTAACCCTAGCCCAAGTGAGGGTTTTCTACTGGTCTGGTTACACATGCAACATATGACGGGGGTGCTAGGTCAAGTTCCAAGATAGCTTTATTAACAGATGATAAAAGGAATAACAATTCCAACAATCTAGCATGCTACACAATGAAATAAACTATCATGCATAGTCCTACATCAGTAGAAATACTGTACAGTCCATAAAACTTGGAGATAAGGCCACCCACCTCGATTTGCCACCAATTGCTCGTAGACACTTGCAATTGGCCTCCACGCGATCCGCACGCAAAACGAAGTCCGCTGTCGGAGTCCGCACGCAAAACGAAGCACGGTGCCGGAATCCGCACGCCAAACGGAGTCCGCACGCAAAACGATGTCCGCTGCCGGAGTCCGCACGCAAAACGGTGCACGGTGCCAGGATTCGCACGCAAAACGGAGTCCGCAAGCAAAACGGTGCACGGTGCCAGGATCCGCACGCAAAACGGAGTCCGCACGTAAAACGGTGCACGGTGTCAGGGTGTCAGGATCCGCACGCAAAACGGAGTCCGCACGCAAAACGATGCACGGTGCCAGGATCCGCACACAAAACGGAGTCCGCACGCAAAATGGTGCACGGTGCCCAACACAGAAAAGAGCAAGAGGGTCAATTACAGTCTAAAAGAACGCTCCAAAAACTGTACAAAAATACAGTAAAAGCAAAGCGCGGGACTTACCTGACCGCGCCGCCGCCGCCGCAACGCCCCCATCGGAAGCCTCGCGCGCTCCACGAGGCCCGCGATGCGAAACGCCATCTCCCACGACCTCCTCCCTCACTCTCTCTCGCTCTCGGGTGCAGAAGAAGGAAAAGAAAGGGAGAAAACGCTTGCGGGGGAGGAAGAAGAAGAAGAAAAGAAGGGAGAGAGGGAAGGTGGTCCACGGCCCACGGTGCACGGTGCACCCGCCGGTCCACCGCACCCATGCGGGTGCACCCGGTCCATGCAACGAAGCAGCGGCCACGTGGCCGCGCCCCTGCGCGCCACGCGGCCACGCTGCCTGTGCACAGGCGCGTGACACGCGCCCGTGACACGGGCAGCGCCCACGCGCCCGTGACCCGGGGCCGCCAGTGGGAGCCCGCCACGTGGCGGCCCCCCCACGTGCCCCCGCGCAGGCGGGTGCGCTTCCCAGCGCGCCCACGCGCGTTCTGACACGCGGCCTCCTCGGGGTCCATGCCGCGCAGGCCCCGGTAAACGTGCCACGACGCCTCGATTTGCGTGCCGCTTCGCCTCGAAAAGCGCGCACGCCTACCGGGCTCCAAATCCAACAAATAAATAGTCCATTCCTAGCGATTTCGCGCGCTGAATCAAAAAACGATGTCCATTTCTCCAAATTCTCATCCGAAAATTACGGAGTGCCCCCGGATAGCCCACTCGATCCGATTTTCGCGCCGGGTCCATTTTTAAAGTCCGATTTGCCAAATTCCAACTCTAAAAATTCCCGAAGGCGACCGGAGAGGTAAACTCTTATCCAAACTTCGCCCGGAGTCCAATTTTGACATCTGAATCGCGCGAAACCACTTCCAAACACCCGACGGGTCATCCAACTTCCCACGGGGTCTCAATTTAAGCCCGAAGTCCACCACTTGTGTCCAAATTGCGCGCAACCCACGCAGGCCTCCAGTGATGCAAGCAAATCCCAAATTGCATCACAAATCCATTTCTGGGCCCCCAACACGCGCACCAACACCCCCAACGGCCACCGAAAGCTGCCCAACAACCAGCAACCCTACGCGGGGGATTCCGGGACCTCACATCCTCCCCCACTAAAAGAAAGTTTCGTCCTCGAAACTAGATCAAGCCCATCAGGAGTCAAGAATACCACGGCTAGGTATCTAACAATACGCCTCCAGCTCCCCCATTCGCTCCTCGTGATTACTCCGCAACAACAACAACAAGTACGGTATGACCCGATTTGCAATTCTCTCATCTCTCGAGCCAGAAATTGCAACGGGCGTCCCTCGTACTCCAATAATCACAGATCTCAAAGGGGCAAGTAAATCACGGGCGAGGAAATTCACATCACTACTGAGCTGAGACGTGAAAAACCAAAGGGCTCCACTAAAAGGCTGGGGGAAACTGAAATAACCACAACATGGTGCCACCCTCAACAAGACGACCCGAAGCATACCCGCAGACTCGTCCAATAAGGAAGGGAAATCCAATAAGTTGGGGTCTTCACTCGGTCACTTCCCGATCCAAAACCACCCGAGTGGACTACTCAACTACAGGCTACCCTCAAAAAGGGATCCTCAAGAGACACAATCTCGTGCCACAGTTGGTCGCTCAACATGCTATCATAACCCCAATGAACCCACGGGTCGAAGTCGATCCCTCAACTCATAAAGAACACCCTGACGGGGACCAAACCGTCGGTGAACGGGACTGAAACTGGCTCACAAGGCGATCATAAAGCTGATGCCCAACTCGCGGTCAAAAGTCCGAAACATCCAAAAGACTCTCACCGTCGTGTACCTACAACGTGGCATCACTGCCGTGCACCCACGGCGTGGCATTACTGCCGTGTACCAACGGCGTGGCCTCACTGCCGTGCGCCAACGGCGTGGCATCACCACCGTGTATCAACGGTGTGGCATCACCACCGTGTATCAACGGTGTGGCATCACTGCCGTGTATCAACGGCGTGGCATCACCACCGTGTATCAACGGTGTGGCATCACCACCGTGTATCAACGGTGTGGCATCACCACCGTGTATCAACGGTGTGGTATACTCAAGCATCAAGGCCTCAGATCTTCACAGTCCTATACCCAACACTACCTCGAAAACCCGGAGCTAAGGAAGGGCCAAAAGATCAACAGGCAAAAACCAGGGCCCCAACTGCACTGGGCAGGACCAATAACTCCCATCTATGTGCAACACGTGATCAGGTATCTGAACCTCATGAGCACAAGCTAAAGGTCCTATCTCTAGCCCATACATCAATGCAAATGCCCTAACACTCTTACAGCTATGTCGGAGAACCCTCAACGACTCAACTCACAGCAACACCCCACTCCTAGGCGAGAAGAACCGACTGACGCGGCAAAGATCCAAAAATCACGATAGACTGGTGCCTAGAACCCCAATCAAACAAGAACAGACTCTAGGCTCAGTCTATCGAAGTTTTCGCTCCATTACCGTTCAGGGATTCGGTCCCTCTCGTTTAAAGCGGGAAACTATGTCAACAAGCAACTCACGGCTGGAGACGCTCCCGGTAGTCCATCAGGACGAACTCGACGCCATCAAATCTCGGCGTCCTATCAGATCATCTCAATCTCACTAAAATAACCACCTGGTAACTCGGCCGAAGGTGAACATCGCCTCAACAGGCCAAACCTTCGCCACTCACTAGGCGGCATCCTCACTCATAGGGCGGCATCGCCACTCACTGGGCGGCATCGCCCCTCACTGGGCGGCATCGCCTCTCACTGGGCGGCATCGCCACTCACTGGGCGGCATCGCCCCTCACTGGGCGGCATCGCCTCTCACTGGGCGGCATCGCCCCTCACTGGACGGCATCGCCCCTCACTGGGCGGCATCGCCCCTCACTGGGCGGCATCGCCACTCACTGGGCGGCATCGCCACTCACTGGGCGGCATCGCCTCTCACTGGGCGGCATCGCCTCTCACTGGGCGGCATCGCCTCTCACTAGGCGGCATCGCCCCTCACTGGGCGGCATCGCCACTCACTGGGCGGCATCGCCCCTCACTGGGCGGCATCGCCACTCACTGGGCGGCAACGCCACTCACTGGGCGGCATCGCCTCTCACTGGGCGGCATCGCCTCTCACTGGGCGGCATCGCCCCTGGTAGCTCGGCCAGTGGAAAGTATCCTCCTGGTAATTCGGCCAGGGAAAAATGTCCTCCTGGTAACTCGGCCAGGGCATGTGCCCACCTGGTAACTCGGCCAGGGGCAACGCATCCATCTGGTTGCTCGGCCAGTGGAAAGTATCCTCCTGGTAACTCGACCAGGGCAAAATGTCCTCCCGGTAACTCGGCCAGGGCATGTGCCCACCTGGTAACTCGGCCAGGGGCAATGCATCCATCTGGTTGCTCGGCCAGTGGAAAGTATCCTCCTGGTAACTCGGCCAGGGAAAAATGTCCTCCTGGTAACTCGGCCAGTGATAATTATCCATCTGGTAACTCGGCCAGTGATAATTATCCATCTGGTAACTCGGCCAGTGATAATTATCCATCTGGTAACTCGGCCAGTGATAATTATCCATCTGGTAACTCGGCCAGTGATAATTATCCATCTGGTAACTGGGCCAGTGATAATTATCCATCTGGTAACTCGGCCAGTGATAATTATCCATCTGGTAATTCGGCCAGTGATAATTATCCATCTGGTAACTCGGCCAGTGATAATTATCCGTCTGGTAACTCGGCCAGTGATAATTATCCATCTGGTAACTCGGCCAGTGGAAAGTATCCTCCTGGTAACTCGGCCAGGGCAAAATGTCCTCCTGGTAACTCAGCCAGGGAAAATGCCCTCCTGGTAACTCAGCCAGGGAAAACGCTCTCCTGGTAACTCAGCCAGGGAGAACGCCCTCCTGGTAACTCAGCCAGGGAAAACGCCCTCCTGGTAACTCAGCCAGGGAAAATGCTCTCCTGGTAACTCAGCCAGGGAAAACGCCCTCCTGGTAACTCAGCCAGGGAAAACGCCCTTCTGGTAACTCAGCCAGGGAAAATGCCCTCCTGGTAACTCAGCCAGGGAAGGGTGTGTCCTTTTCACAACACGACGTCTCAGGGGTATCGCAACCCACTGCACAACTACAAAAGTCAGGACACAACAACCATACGACCCAATCCAGCGAAAGTCTAAGACATGTCATCCATTCCATAGCATTATGTTGTCTGCAGCCAACATAATCGATTAGGAGAATAAACATGCCAAACTCTCATCCCGTCTCTTGGGAGAGGTAAAAACTCAATCAGGACTCTCGCTAAAAGCCACGACTCTCACGTAGTCATCCTAATGTCCAACCGCAAGCCTAGGGTTTCTAAGTCCATCACGACCTACAACCTAGGCTCTGATACCACTCTAATCTGTCACGCCCCGGGGTCGAAACTGCGACCCGGGCTCACTAACAGATCCGCCATCTGTACGGAAACTGCCGTACAGACGAAGCGCCTAACCTGCAAAAAGAATCAACTATAGTATACAGATATCAGAGCTGAAAGTAAACCACTGAAAGAACTGAAAACCAAACCCTGTACAACTGAAAATAGTACCATAACCATCTCCCAAATACGATCGTATACAAAGTCCTCTGATACAAAACTCAAAAGGGGAGGTATCTCCAATAAATACATCAGTGTACAAACTCTCGATACAAACATCCTCACTACATCAGTCTCTCAAACTGTAAAATAAAGTACAACTCTATACCTCACAACAAAGGTCACTCAACAGAGGAAAAAGAGGTAAACTAATCTACTGAAGCTCTCCTCTGAAGGGGGGTACCGCAACACTCCAACGACGGGTAGGGAACTAGCTCGCGACTCCCTCGCCTCGGTCAGAAGGATCAGCAACTGGAGCAACAGGAACAGGAGAAGAAGTTCCTGGGGAAAAAGACACCACGACGGGTGTGAGAACTACTTCCCACAGTAGTTCGCAGTGGGTGCCGTCAACAAGCCCAACGGTCTGCCCACTAAGTCTACTAGAGGTAATAGATAACAGTGCAATGAAATCTGAACAAGAAAAGCTGGAGCTACTCTACAGCTACCATACCTCTATCTAGATACTCAAAAAGTGGAACAGATGAAAGTAAAAGAGACCACTCGCACCCAAGGTGCTCAATAGACCCAATCGAACTGACTGCCTCATAGGGTCCAGTCAAGCCTGCACCTGTCGACTAGGAACGCGCCTGCCCACTACCACACATCCCCATGAGGACGGGATTTACGTGGGGCGTCCTGCCCGACTAACTCACCCCTCGCGCAAAACTGCCTCAACAGGCCCATCGTATCCACAGCGGCATCTCAGGGATGCGACTCCAACTGAGGAAAACGGCGCGGCATAGAGTATCACTAATTGGCATAAGCAGGCTATAGTCAAAAACCACGCTCACTCTCAGAACGGTAGGACTCAAGATCCCCAAATATCTCGCACAATAGTCGGAGCACTCTCTACGACTCAGCTGATCAGCTCACACAAAACACGAGACACTAGCCTCTCCAACAGCTCGCAGCACAAAGCACACTGGCTGGAGGTACTCCACAGCCAGGAACGACCCACAACTCAGGCCAACAATACTGGTCGGACAACACTCAACGACCTGGGATCACCGTTAACCCCAACGGTTTCCAACAACACTGGCCGGAAGATACTCGACGGCTCGGGACTACCGTCTACTCAACGGCTCTCTCCCACGACTGTGCAACAGGGAAACAAGACCTCTCGGGACTACCGTTTACCCAAACGGCTCCCGGCACAGATAAGCAACCCGCTACAACTACCAGACTCCACTCTGCTCCCAAGCACGAGTGCAAACGCATCCCACACTAAAAGAAAATCCCGACCTCTCGGCCCACTACCCGGGCGAGGATAACACTATGTCCAGGGATAGCAAAACAGTGTGGGTGTCTAAACATAATTAACCCTAGCCCAAGTGAGGGTTTTCTACTGGTCTGGTTACACATGCAACATATGACGGGGGTGCTAGGTCAAGTTCCAAGATAGCTGTATTAACAGATGATAAAAGGAATAACAATTCCTACAATCTAGCATGCTACACAATGAAATAAACTATCATGCATAGTCCTACATCAGTAGAAATACTGTACAGTCCATAAAACTTGGAGATAAGGCCACCCACCTCGATTTGCCACCAATTGCTCGTAGACACTTGCAATTGGCCTCCATGCGATCCGCACGCAAAACGATGTCCGCTGCCGGAGTTCGCACGCAAAACGGAGCACGGTGCCGGAATCCGCACGCCAAACGGAGTCCGCACGCAAAACGATGTCCGCTGCCGGAGTCCGTACGCAAAACGGTGCACGGTGCCAAGATCCGCACGCGAAACGGAGTCCGCACGCAAAACGATGCACGGTGCCAGGATCCGCACGCAAAACGAAGTGTCACGCCCCGGGGGTCGAGCCTGCGCCCCGGGCTCGCCGACAGACCCGCCGTCTGTGCGGAAACTGCCGCACAGACGAAGTGTCTAACCTGTAAAAAGGGATCTAGCCATACAAGTATCAGAGCACAAGAGATGCAACACTGAAGAAAGTAAACTGCATACAAGAGTCACTAAGTACATAATCCAGGTACAATATCCACTACCTCCCAAAATGGGGTACACCACCACTATCAAATACAAAAGTGGGAAACCAAAAAATACCCGAGTAGATCTACCTGTGACTCTACAGACCCAGGAGGCACTAGTCGGCCAAGCCCTTGCCGCGGTCTGAAGACTCCGCACGTGCCGGCCCTGGAACGGCCGCCTCAAAAACACCTGTCACACACGGCGGGTGTGAGATCAACTGAAAAGTCAGATCTCAGTGGGTACCGATGTCCTATCCTCGGTAGCCCACCAAGTCCACTGGAGGCAAAAACAGATAGATAGATAGATAGATAATACTGAAATGAAAGCTGTAAGTAAATCTATCACTATATGCCTCAATGCAATGCTGTACTAAATGACATCTAACATAATATGAAATGACCACCCGCACATGTCATTCCCCCGCAGCCACCCGGTAACTCGGCCAGGGGCGAACTTCCACTGGTGTGTCTCGGCCAGGGAAGTGCTCTCCTTGTAACTCAGCCAGGGATAAAGTCCTCCCGGTAACTCGGCCGGGGAAAGGTACCCTCCTGGTGACTCGGCCAGGGAAATTACCCTCCCGGTAACTCGGCCGGGGAAAATACCTTCGTGGTAACTCGACCAGGGTAGACGCCCTCCCGGTAACACGGCCAGGGGCTTCGAATACAGCTGTGAAATCCAGAGCGAACACCAATTAGCATAACACGTGTCCCAGTCGGAACCATAACCCGCGATCTGCGCGGCCGACCCGCACTTGCCTGATAGCACCAGGTCACCATACCTTTGCGCTTGGAAAGAAAATGGGCATCCCGTATCCTTTCGGGAGAAACCAACCCACCTGTGAAGAACCCGCAAAAGCCGCGCGCCCAACGAAGGTCTCGGCGCGATCTCACAACTCCTCGCGGCACAGCGCTCACCACCAATCACGTAGCCAAGCTGACACGGAGGCACACTGCGAAAAAGGTGGAAACAGGGATCAGAAAAGCCGCGGTCGAAGACTACGCCCACAAGGCTACAAAAACCTCATCCGGCGACGAGAACGCCGCGTGTGGCGCGGAAAACCCATCGCACCCACGCCGCGGCGCGTTGCCGGGCCGCAGCCCGCGCGGCAACAGCGCCGCTCGCGGCCGCACGGCACAAAGGCCGCCCGTGCGGCGCCTTGCAGGCCCGCGCGCCTAGCGCGCGGCCTGCAAGCCCGCCGCGGCACAAAGCCGCCCGCGCGGCGCCTTGCAGGCCCGCGCGGCCTGCAAGCCCGCGCGGCCTGCAAGCCCGCGCGGCACAAGGCCACCCGCGCGGGCCTTGCAGGCCCGCGCGCCTAGCGCGCGGCCTGCAAGCCCGCGCGGCCCATGGCCGCCCGCGCGGGGCCTTGCAGGCCCGCGCGCTTAGCGCGCGGCCTGCAAGCCCGCGCGGTCCATGGCCGCCCGCGCGGGGCCTTGCAGGCCCGCGCGCCAAGCGCGCGGCCTGCAAACCCGCGCGGCCCTTGGCCGCCCGCCTGGCCCGCAGCGGGCCCGCGGCACCGCCCACAGACCGCGCAGTGCCCGCGGCACTGCGCCCGCACCGCAGTGCCGCGCGCGGCCCGCGCGGGGCCCGCGGCACTGCGCGCGGTCCGCGCAGTGCCCGCGGCACTGCGCGCGCACCGCAGTGCCGCGCGCGGCCCGCGGCGCTGCGCGGCCCGCGGCGCTGCGCGGCCTGCGCGCAGCCCGCTGCGCGCGCCAGCAGCGCTGCGCGCACGCCTGCCCTAGCGGGGCACCCAGGGCGAGGCTGCAGGTGGCCTGGCGCTCTGCTGCAAAATAACAGCAGCAGGGCGCCAGCTGCGCGCGGCGCTCATGCGCGCCCGCGCAGCGGCGGCAGCTGCGAACATCGCCCCAACCCGACCACGCAGGGGCCCGCCTCCCACGCCTCTCGCTGCCACGAACCGGACAACAAGTCCCACGCCGCCAGCAGCAAAAAGAAAGAAAAGAAAAGACAAGGAGAGAGCCCAAAACCCACGATTCAAAAAATAAAATGATTAAATAATTAAAACACACCTCCACGAGGCTCGCCGCGCCCACGCTCGGCTCCACGCCCTTGCGGCGACGAAAACGGCACAAGAACACCTCTCCTTCTCTTCCCTTCTTCCTTCCTTCCTTTTTCCTCTGCTTCAGACCAAACCCCAAAGCTGAAGCTGCTGCCTTGCTTTATGGAAAAAGAAAAGTGAGGTGGCAAAGGGGTGGTGGCTGCTAATTAAATACAAGCACCAAAGCTAATTAAGGTGTAAGAAGAAATTAATTAAAGGAGTTAATTAATTTCTACCTTCCAATCCCCTTAATTAGCTCCACCCACTTCACTGCCAGGCCTCACCCTCACAGCAGCATTTTCGACCCCGGCACCTCCGCCGCCGCCCGGAACCACCCGAACACCGCTGTAAATCGAAAATACACGCGCTCACGCCTTTCCTCAGTCAGAAAGCTCGTTGGTGGAGTCAGAAAGCTCAACCCAAAAACCGGTACACTACACGGAGTCCGCACGCAAAACGGTGCACGGTGCCAGGATCCGCACGCAAAACGAAGTCCGCACGCAAAACGGTGCACGGTGCCAGGATCCGCACGCAAAACGGAGTCCGCACGCAAAACGGTGCACGGTGCCAGGATCCGCACGCAAAACGGTGTCCGCACGCAAAACGGTGCACGGTGCCCAACACAGAAAAGAGCAAGAGGGTCAATTACAGTCTAAAAGAACGCTGCAAAAACTGTACAAAAATACAGTAAAAGCAAAGCGCGGGACTTACCCGACCGCGGCGCCGCCGCCGCAACGCCCCCATCCGAAGCCTTGCGCGCTCCACGAGGCCCGCGATGCGAAACGCCATCTCCCACGACCTCCTCCCTCACTCTCTCTCACTCTCGGGTGCAGAAGAAGGAAAAGAAAGGGAGAAAACGCTTGCGGGGGAGGAAGAAGAAGAAGAAAAGAAGGGAGAGAGGGAAGGTGGTCCACGGCCCACGGTGCACGGTGCACCCGCCGGTCCACCGCACCTATGCGGGTGCACCCGGTCCATGCAACGAAGCAGCGGCCACGTGGCCGCGCCCCTGCGCGCCACGCGGCCGCGCTGCCTGCGCACAGGCGCGTGACACGCGCCCATGACACGGGCAGCGCGCACGCGCCCGTGACCCGGGGCCGCCAGTGGGAGCCCGCCACGTGGCGGCCCCCCCACGTGCCCCCGCGCAGGCGGGTGCGCTTCCTAGCGCGCCCACGCGCGTTCTGCCACGCGGCCTCGTCGGGGTCCATGCTGCGCAGGCCCCGGTAAACGTGCCACGACGCCTCGATTTGCGTGCCGCTTCGCCTCGAAAAGCGCGCACGCCTACCGGGCTCCAAATCCAACAAATAAATAGTCCATTCCTAGCGATTTCGCGCGCTGAATCCAAAAACGATGTCCATTTCTCCAAATTCACATCCGAAAATTACGGAGTGCCCCCGGATAGCCCACTCGATCCGATTTTCGCGCCGGGTCCATTTTTAAAGTCTGATTTGCCAAATTCCAACTCTAAAAATTTCCGAAGGCGACCGGAGAGGTAAACTCTTATCCAAACTTCGCCCGGAGTCCAATTTTGACATCTGAATCGCGCGAAACCACTTCCAAACGCCCGACGGGTCATCCAACTTCCCACGGGGTCTCAATTTAAGCCCGAAGTCCACCACTTGTGTCGAAATTGCTCGCAACCCACGCAAGCCTCCAGTGATGCAAGCAAATCCCAAATTGCATCACAAATCCATTTCTGGGCCCCCAACACGCGCACCAACACCCCCAACGGCGACCGAAAGCTACCCAACAACCAGCAACCCTACGCGGGGGATTCCGGGACCTCACATCGGCCCTCACCCTCAGCTGGTGGTAACCGGACTGCAGATCTATCTTCGAGAAAACCGTGGCTCCCTGAAGCTGATCAAATAAATCATCAATCCAAGGAAGTGGATACTTGTTCTTGACGGTCACTTTATTCAATTCTCTATAGTCCACACAAAGCCTAAGTGACCCGTCCTTTTTCTTCACAAAAAGAATCGGGGCTCCCCAAGGAGAAACACTAGGACGAACAAACCCGCGATCCATGAGATCCTGAAGCTGAGCCTTTAACTCTCTCAATTCTGCTGGTGCCATTCTGTAGGGTGCCTTAGAGATTGGCGTGGTTCCAGGAACCACGTCAATCACAAACTCAATCTCTCGATCCGGCGGCATAGACGATAGCTCAGGAGGGAACACATATGGATATTCTCGGACGATAGGAATGTCCTCGAGTCCAGGCATCGCCGTAGGCGCCTTTACAACAGTAGCTAAGAAAGCAACACAACCACGACTCATCAGCTGTCAGGCTCTAGCAGAAGAGATCGTCGCTGCAAACAGCGTACTCTGACAACCTCTGAAAACATACTCCTCCTGACCCGGCTCCCTGAGGGTCACGGTCCTCTCTCGACAATCAATAGCAGCGTAATACTGAGTCAACCATTCCATCCCCAAAACTACGTCGAAATCCCGGAGCTGGCGAAGGACCAAAAGATCAACAGGTAAAATCCAAGGCCCTAACTGCACAGGGCAGGACCAACAACCCTCATCAACGTGTAGAACATGATCGGGTACCTGAACGTCACGAGCACAAGATAACGATCCTATCTCTAGCCCATGCATGAATGCAAATGTCCTACTGATGAATGAATGAGATGCTCCGGTATCAAATAAAGCTCTAGTGTGAGTAGAGGAAATAAGGATAATACCTGCCACCACGTGGCCAGCTGCCCCCGTATCATCGACCTGTGCGGTGTACACCCTGCCGCTCGGGGGTGGTCGCCTGTCCGACTGCCGCGACGAAGTGGCCCTATCCCCCTGGCCAAAACCTGTCGAGGATCCGCCCGTCTGAAAGGGCGGTGGAGGAAGAACCGAAGCTGCCGACGCTGCTGATGACCCCGCTCTAGGACAAGACCACGATCTGTGCCCTGCCTGCCCACACCGGTAACATCGGCCCTGCCGCTGATCACACTACTGGGGGCGTGGGGTCCGCCGCAAATCACACAACTATCAGTGCGGCTCTGCTGCTGCTGCTGCTGCCTAGGAGGCCGGGAGCCCCCCGATCTCTGTCTCCTCTGTGCCCCGCGGCCTTGAGGTGGGATCTGAGGCGGCCTCGGGGGACGCGGTCTGCTCGTCTGTCCAGAATCCTGCGGTGCGGGGCGTTTCTCCCCGGAACTAGTCCCTGGCGCCCCGCCCCTCTCTGCCATGATCACCCTCCCTCGAGAGACCCACCGTGCATGCTCCATGGCTGCGTCCAGAGTCAGCGATCGGTGTGAATGAACCAGATGATAAATATCCGGGTGCAGCCCTTGCTCGAACAGGTCCACTCTCTGGGCCTCATCAGGGGCAACATGTGGCACGCTACTCAATAAACGCTGGAACTCTCGGATGTAATCCGGAAGGGGTCGACTACCCTGCTGCAGTCGACGGAGATCCCCCTCAAGCTTCTGCTTTGCACTGTCGGGGAAATAGGCCCCGAGTAGCAAAGCGCGAAACTCCTGCCAAGATATCACCTGGGCTCCTGGCGGTCTCGGGGGGCGGACACGACGCCACCAAGTCTCTGCGTCACCCTCCAGGAAGTGTGTAGCCAAATACACCTAATGCTTTTCCTTAATAAACAGGTTCTCAAATAACTTTTCTATTGCTGAAATCCAGTTTTCTACTTCCCGTGGCTCTGAACTCTGCCCGGCGAATCGCGGAGGACGGAACTGGCTGACATAAGCTAATCGATCCGTGAGCTCCCTCTGCTCCGACTCTGTCAACGGGGCGATCTGTGATGAGGTCGACGAAGTCGCCGCTGGCGGTGCCGCAGATGTCCTCTGCTCAAGTAACCTCATCATCCGCTCCATATTTTCCTCCTGGCGTTTGGCTGCCTCCTCCTGGCGCCGCAACGCCTCAGACATCTGGGGCACTTGGGCCCGCAGCTCATGAACCTCCCCCTGTGTAGCCTCCTCCTTCTCGGGCCTATCCTCAGACGCGGAGTGCGCCCTCGTCGTCGTACGACGTCTCGGAGGCATCTCAGGCAACTGTGACAGGGAAAATAGGGTGTCAGAGAACCAAAACCTCACAACCCAAAGCAAGCGAAAGTCTAAAACATGTTTCCAACTCTAAAGTGTTGTGTTGTCTGCAGCCAACAGAACTACTTTAGAGAGCTAACATGTAAAGTCACTCGCCCGAAATCCCGGGGGAGTCACAACACAACCAAAACTCTCGCTACCACACATCTCTCTCGACAGTCACTCCACTGTCCAACCAAAAGCCTAGGGTCCCTAAGTCCCCAATGACCTAAACACCTAGGCTCTGATACCACCTAATCTATCACGCCCCGGGGTCGAGCCTGCGACCCGGGCTCGCCAACAGATCCGCCGTCTGTGCGGAAACTGCCGCACAGACGAAGCGTCTAACCTGTAAAAGAGATCTAGCTATACAAGTATCAGAGCAGAAGAGATGCAACACTGTAGAAAATAAACTGTATACAAGAGTCACTAAGTAAAAAGTCCAGGTACAACATCCACTGCCTCCCAAAATTGGGTACACCATCACTATCTAATACCCGGGGTAACCCTACCTGTGACTCTACAGACCCAGGAGGCACTAGTCGGCCAAGCCCTTGCCACGGTCTGAAGACTCTGCACGTGCCGGCCCTGGAACGGCCGCCTCAGAAACACCTGTCACACACGGCGGGTGTGAGATCAACTGAAAAGTCAGATCTCAGTGGGTACCGATGTCCTATCCTCGGTAGCCCACCAAGTCCACTGGAGGCAAAAACAGATAGATAGATAGATAGATAATACTGAAATGAAAGCTGTAAGTAAATCTATCACTATATGCCTCAATGCAATGCTGTACTAAATGACATCTAGCATAATATGAAAATGACCACCCGCACATGTCATTCCCCCGCAGCCACCCGGTAACTCGGCCAGGGGCGAACTTCCACTGGTGTCTCGGCTAGGGAAGTACTCTCCTAGTAACTCAGCCAGGGAAAAAGTCCTCCCGGTAACTCGGCCGGGGAAAGGTACCCTTCTGGTAACTCGGCCAGGGAAAATGCCCTCCCGGTGACTCGGCCGGGGAAAAATACCCTCCTGGTAACTCGGCCAGGGAAAACGCCCTCCTGGTAACTCGGCCAGGGCTTCGAATACAGCTGTGTAATCCAGAGCGAACACCCAAGAGCATAATACGTGTACTAGTCGGAAACCAGAACCCGCGACTTACATGGCCGACCCACACTTGCCTGATAGCACAAGGTCACAATACCTTTGCGTTGGAAACAAAATGGGCATCCCGTATTCCTTTCGGAAGAAACCCACCCACCTGTGAAGATCCCGCAAAAACCGCGCGCCAAACGAAGGTCTCGGCGCGATCCTACAGCTCCGCGCAGCTCAACGCGCACCACCGACCACGTAGTCAGCTACACTAAGTCACCACTGTAAAAACGGTGAAAAACCGGGGATCAGAAAGACCTGCGGCTAAAAACCCGCACCTAAACGGCGGAAAAACCTTGTCCGACGACGAAGAACGTCGGGCGTTGCGCGGAAAAACCCCATCGTGCACGCGACGTGACGCACCTCCGAGCCGCAGTCCACGCGGCACAGTGCAGCCCTCGCTAAGCCTGGCAGTGCCGCGCGCCTAGCGCGCGGCCTGCAGCGCCGCGCGGCCCCAAGGGTGCCCGCGCGGTGCCCTGTAGTGCCGCGCGCCTAGCGCTCTGTCACGTGTCGTTCATGTTGGTTCGACCGTGACATCCTTGGGGGCCACTTTTGGAGGACATTTGGTAGGCATTTGGGTTGACAGAGTTACGGGTTTGCGAAGTTGGGACAATCCGTCAGGGTTGAGCCGTGGGCGAACCAACGGGGGCAATTCCCTAGCAATGGCCCATGCCATGACCATGGAAATGGTGCCGCATGCGGGGTTTCAAAACGTACCCCTCGGTGAGCACCTTTGTACCCCCGGGGTGCCAAAGGGGTGGATGCCTTGTGGGTTATATAGAGGAGGGGATGGACACTTGCGAAGTGGCCCCGACTCCCCCGTTGGCCTATAGGACATAGGTCATCCCTTGGCGAGCGGAGTCGCCAAGCCTAAGTTCGTGTGAACGGGATTTGATGGTCGTTGAGCACACGGGCTTAGGGTAATGCCAAAGACACAAGGTCGACGGCATTACGGAGCGGGGTAAGCCCAGAGGCTTTGCCTCTCGGTTCGCTTGCACTACCTTATGCCGTTTTAGATCTCTGTAGTGGAGCGAACAAGCGGATGAGGGACAGTCTTGCGAAAGGTTGGTCTGCCTCACTGGACAAGGCTTGCGAAGGCATGTATGTGCCGAGCGGGGATTCGTGAGGTGTGAGGCCTACGAAGTTCGCGAGGCGAAGGAACGGTCGGTCCGCCGTAATGGACAAGGCTCGCAAAGGCAGCGGTGCCGAGCGGGGATTCGTGCGGCGCGAGGCCCACGAAGTGAGAGGAGACAATCGATGCTGGTTTCCGTAAAGTGAGCCATGGTGAGGACCGAGAGGGTTGGGGGCCAGGCATGGCCGTCCAATGGAGGTGCCGAATGGCTAGTGAAGCGGAGCGAGGCCGATTCGATTGTGGGCGACATCCGTCGAGCAAACCTTGGATTCTGGGCCGTGTGGGTTGGCGGCCGATCATGGTCGTGCAATGGAGGTGCCAGGGGGTTGGCGACGCGGGAAGAATGTTGCTAGGTTGGCAAACCCTTGCGAAGGGAACACACGCGAGAACAAGTGGTGTGGGGTATTCGGGAAGCGGACCTTGGACCGAATCGGGAGCGATGGCGGAACTAGGTGGCCGGCGGAACGGGACAGGCCCGACTCGACTATGGATCCCGTAGTGGAAATTGAGGGGCGCGGGGCGCCTTGGCAAGGCAATGGGCTGGCAGACGGGCGAGATGTGTGGGAAAGGTCGCTCGGTTAAGCAGACGAGTGGAACGCGCAAGGGTAGCTCGCTCGGGCCCATTGGAGTGGACTAAGTTGGGAGAACTTGTATTGTCCTGGATGCTTGCTTCTGAGGAAAAGGGGCATTCGGTTAAGTAGCACTCTCGAGGAGAGTTTGTCCGGCTAGGCGGAATATACTCGGCTTGAAGGCCAACCTCGTTGACGAGGCTGTGTGTTCGGAACTCGTAGAGTTCGACAAGGGGTTCGACGTAAGGCGCGGCGCCGGGCAGTCAGGCTCGTGGAGGAGCATGCTTGGTTAATGCTTGAGTTGTGATCCCGCTGTTTAAGTTTGACGGCGTGTCCGTGGCAAGGGGACTCGGGAAGGCTGGCTCGGGTGTGCGACACTTGAGCACCGCACGGGGCAATTTCAAGAGAAAAAGCTAACCCCGTGACAAGTGGTATCAGAGCTAAGTTTAGCTCATGGGTTGAAGATTTGGCCGGAAGGTGCGACCTTCGCGGCCAAGTTGGTGTGAGTAGAGTCACTCCAACAAAGGTACTAGGCGTCGGCAATGCACTGTGGCGGTATTACGCTTGTGGGAGATGCAGAGTCAGAGTGTGGCGGGCTCTAGTACAGTACTTGTGCAAACGGCTAAGTCCTAAGTCGTGTGACAGGCGACGAGGCAATGATTGGGAGAATCATTATGTGGTCCGTGGTCGCGGTTACCATGGAATGGAATTAGGCGCGTGCCTAAGGAACCTGAGCTAGTGAAGTGGCGTTTGCGGCTTGGGAAAAGAGAGGAACACATTGAGCGGTAATGTGCTTCCGGGTTGGTGGTCTTGCAGCGAATGGATCTCTAGAAGGGAAGGATTGGGGATGCAGCACACGCGGCAAAAGGGTTACTTCGTAGCGACTGAATTTAAGTATCTCAGTACAAGAAGATCGATTACTCTTTGAGTGTGTACCCATGAATTGGATAGAGTTATCTCGATGCGAGAAAGAGATCACAATTGGACCTTTACTCTTCGGGTAAGGAGAAGAGTCTGTATCTGGGCAGGGCGGTGACAGCGTTGATTGTTCAGAACAGCATCCACATGTACAATGGACGAATGACGTGGATCCCGTTGATGGGTGTAAGCAAGGTTGTGGTAGAACTGAAACTCGTGCAGCGGAGGTGGGCATTGCGAATGCCTGGATTTGGTCTGAGTGCGCTCGGCAGTGCTTGCGACTCAGGGTGGGGGAGCACATTTGAGCAGAATGTGTCCCGATGTTTGGTGACTCGATAAAGGGATCTTGTCTAAGGAACGTGGCGGATAAAACACACATGACAGGAGAGTTCACTTCGTGGAGCACAAGTTGGGAACCAAGACTGATCGGGTCCGTGGCAGTAACAACTAAGCTTTGGGCTAGGTTGTGAAGTGGGCCAAGGGTTACTGGATGGTTTGGTGTTCCTCACTTGAGGCGAGAAGGCCGATGGGGAGATCGGTTGCTCTCGATGGTGTGGCCACAGGTTGGACGAGTGACTATTCGAGGGGATCAAACGATGAGGTTGGACTTTGTTCAGAGGAACAAGGTAAGGAGCTATGTACGGGAAAAGCAGTGACAGTGCTTAGGTCTCGAGATAGCGGGCACGCATCCGTGCTGGACGGATCGTGTGGCTCTGCTGACGGATAGCAAAGGTTGTGTGAGGGCCGAAGCTTTCAGAGCAGAGAGATTTGGACTCGAGTGTAGACGAAGAGACAAGTCAGGACACTCGAGTTGACTTTGGTCCAGGATCGCCTAGTGACATGTTGCTGGGAGGGGAAAGACCCAGTTGTCAACTCAAAGGGACGACGTATCGCAATTTGTGAGGGGGTGGACGTTGGATGGCGACATCACCTGTCACGCCCCGGGGTCGAACTGCGACCCGGGGTCGCCAACAGATCCGCCGCCTGTGCGAAAACTGCCGCACAGGCGAAGCGTCCAACCTGAAAAGTAGATCTAGCTATACAAGTACCAGAGCAGAAAGGAAGCCAAGCTGAAGGAGTAAACTGTAAACACGAGTCACTAAGTAAAAAGTCCAGGCACAACAACCACAGTCTCCCAAAATCGGGTACAACATCACTATCTAGTACAAAAGTGGAAAACAAAAATACCCGGGGAAACTCTACCTCGAACTCTACAACCCCGAAGGTACTAATCAGCCAAGCCCTTGCCCCGGTCAGAAGACTCCGCACGGACCGACCCAGGAGCGGCCGCCTCAGAAGTACCTGCCACACACAGCGGGTGTGAGATCAACTGAAAAGTCAGATCTCAGTGGGTACCGATGTCCAATCCACGGTAGCCCACTAAGTCCCCTGGAAGTAAAACAGATAGATAGATAGATAGATAGATAGATAGATAGATAGATAGATAGATACAGAAATGAAAGCTGTAAATAAATCTATCACTATATGCAGGAATGCAATGCAATATGAAATGGCATCTGGAATCATAAAATATGACCACCCGCTCATGCCATTCCCCCGCAGCCACCTGGTAACTCAGCCAGGGCGAACTCACGCCTGGTAACTCGGCCAGGAAAATACCCTCCCGGTAACTCGGCCGGGGAAAAACATCCTCCTGGTAGCTCGGCCAGGGGAACACCCTCCCGGTAACGCGGCCGGGGAAACACCCTCCCGGTAACGCGGCCGGGGAAAAACACCCTCCTGGTAGCTCGGTCAGGGGCATCGGATGCCACCGTGTATTCAGAGCGAACTCCTAGGAGCATAATGCGTGTCTCAGTCGGTAACCACAACCCACGACTCACACGGCTGCTCTGCAATTACCTGATATCCCAAGGACTCATTACCTCTGCATTTGCAAGTAAAACGGGCATTCCGTGACATTCACGGAGGAAAACCAACCCACCTGCGAAGAATCCGCAATCCGTACGCCAAACAGAGGTCCAGGTGTGGTCCAACAGCTCCACGTAGTACTACGCGCACCACAGTCCACGTAGTCGAGCTAATCCCTCAGTCGCACTGCAAACTCGGTGAAAAAAATAGGGGATCAGAAAAATAACTCGTGACAAAGGACCTGCTCTCAAACGGCGGAAAAACCCAACCGGCAACGAAGAACGCCGGGCGTTGCGCGGAAAACCCATCGCGCGACCGCCACGGCGCATCGTCGAGCCGCAATCCCCGCGGCACAGCACAACCCACGGCCGCGCAGCCCAAAGACACGCCCTGCGTGGTGACGGCTAGCCGCGCGGCCGGTAGCGCCGCGCGGCCCAAGGGCTGCCCGCGCAACGCCCTGCAGCGCCGCGCACCAAGCGCGCGGCCTGCAGGGCCGCGGGGCCCAAGGGGCCGCCGCGCGGCCCTCCTGCAGTGCCGCGCGCCTGGCGCGCGGCCTGCAGGGCCGCGGGGCCCAAGGGCCGCCGCGCGGCCCTCCTGCAGTGCCGCGCGCCTGGCGCGCGGCCTGCAGGGCCGCGGGGCCCAAGGGCACCCGCGCGGTGCCCTGCATTGCCGCGCGCCTTGCGCGCGGCCTGCAGGGCCGCGGGGCCCGAAGGGCACCCGCGCGGTGCCCTGCAGCGCCGCGCGCCTTGCGCGCGGCCTGCTGGGCCGCGGGGCCCCAAGGGCACCCGCGCGGTGCCCTGCAGCGCCGCGCTGTCACGGGGTCAGCTTTTTCGCCTTAACATTACCCCGTGCGGCGCTCAAGTGTCGCACACCCGAGCCAGCCTTCCCGAGTCCCCTTGCCACGGACACGCCCTCGAACTTAAACAGCGGGATCAAACTCAAGCATTAACCAAGCATGCTCCTCCACGAGCCTGACTGCCCGGCGCCGCGCCTTACGTCGAACCCTTTGTCGAACTCCGCGAGTTCCGAACAAACAGCCCCGCCACCGAGGCTGGCCTTCAAGCCGAGTATATTCCGCCTAGCCGGACAAACTCTCCTCGAGAGTGTTACTAACCGAATGTCCCTTTGCCTCCGAAGCAAACATCCAGGACAATACAAGTTCTCACAACTTAGTCCACTTGAATGGGCCCGAGCGAGTTGCCCTTGCGCGTTCCGCTCGTCTGCTTAACCGAGCGACCCGTCCCACGCATCTCGCCCGTCTGCCAGCCCGTTGCCTTGCCAAGGCGCCGCGCGCCCCGCAATTCCCACGACAGGATCCATAGTCAGGTCGGGCATGTCCCGTTCCGCCGGCCACCTAGTTCCGTCATCGCTCCCGATTCGGTCCAAGGTCCGCTTCCCGAATACCCCACACTACTTGTCCCCGCGTGTGTTCCCTTCGCAAGGGTTTGCCAACCTAGCGACATTCTCCCCGCGTCGCCAACCCCCTGGCACCTCCATTGCACGACCATGCTTGGCCGCCAACACACTCGGCCCAGCATCCAAGGTGGCTTGACGGATGTCGCTCACAATCGAATCAGCCTCGCTCCGCTTCGCTAGCCATTCGGCACCTCCATTGCCCGACCATGCCTGGCCGCCAACACCCTCGGTCCTCTCCATGGCTCACTTCACGAAAACCAGCATCGATTGTCTCCTCTTACTTCGTGGGCCGCGCCGCACGAATCCCCGCTCGGCACCGCTGCCTTTGCGAGCCTTGTCCATTACGGCGGACCAACCTTTCGCAAGACTGTCCCTCATCCGCTCGTTCGCTCCACTACAGAGATCTGAAACGGCATAAGGTAGTGCAAGCGAACCTAGAGGCAAAACCTCTGGGCCAACCCCGCTCCGTAATGCCGTCGACCTCGTGTCTTTGGCATTACCCCAAGCCCGTGTGCTCAACGACCATCAAATCCCGCTCACACGAACTTAGGCTTGGCGACTCCGCTCGCCAAGGGATGGCCTATGTCCTATAGGCCAACGGGGGAGTCGGGGCCACTTCGCAAGTGTCCAACCCCTCCTCTATATAACCCACGAGGCATCCACCCCTTTGGCACCCCGGGGGTACAAAGGTGCTCACCGAGGGGTACGTTTTGAAACCCCGCATGCGGCACCATTTTCATGGTCATGGCATGGGCCATTGCTAGGGAATTGCCTCCGTTGGTTCGCCCGCGGCTCAACCCTGACGGATTGTCCCAACTTCGCAAACCCGAACTCTGTCAACCCAAATGCCTACCAAATGTCATCCAAAAGTGGCCCCCAAGGATGTCACGGTCGAACCAACCTGATCGACACGTGACAGCGCGCCTTGCGCGCGGCCTGCAGGGCCGCGGGGCCCAAGGGACTGCCGCGCGGCCCCTGGCAGCGCCGCGCGCCTGGCGCGCGGCCTGCAGGGCCGCCCGCGCGGCACCTTGCAGTGCCGCGCGCCTTGCGCGCGGCCTGCAGTGCCGCGCGGCACTGGGGGCCGCCCGTGCGGCACCCAAGCAGTGCCGCGCGGCCCCTCTGCAGTGCCGCGCGCCAAGCGCGCGGCCTGCAGTGCCGCGCGGCACAGGGGCCGCCCGCGCGGCACCTCTGCAGTGCCGCGCGCCCAGCGCGCGGCCTGCAGGGCCGCGCGGCCCCAGCGCCGCAGCCCGGCAGTCCGGCGCCCTGCTGCTCAATGTGGCGGCAGGGCGCGCGCTGCGCGCGACGAGCATGCGCGCACGCGCAGCGTTAGCCCTCACAGAACGCGCCGCCGCAAATGCTTGAGCGGCTCGTGCAGCGCCACGTCTCGGCAACCAGACCACAAGACGCAGCAGCAAAAGAAAAGAGAGCAAAAAGAAGGAGAGGAGAGGGGAGAAGCCAAAACCCAACTTGCAACATTAATGAAAACACCAACCTCGTTATTGTCAGCCCGCAAGCTCCGCTCGACTCCACACCGTCGCAGCGAGGAATAAATAAATAAACCCAAGAACCCTCCTCCAACTCCTCTTCTTCTTCTTCTTCTAACTTGCTTTCTTCCTTCTCTTTCTCAGCTTCAGAACAACACCACAGGGCTCCTTAGAGAGGAAAAGGGTGAAGTAGCAAAACGAGAGAGAGAGAGAGAGAGCTTAAATAAAGAGGAATGAATTAATTAATCCAACAATTTTAATTAATCCACCTACTCACATTTAATAGCTCACCCACTCTCCCACTTAACTAAAAGCATCAACCCTCTGCTATGCCCCCCTCCACCAACAGCACTAAAAGCCACATTAACAAAAAGTTAATTTAAAGCAAAAATAATAATAAAATAAGCTAAAAGTGGTCACGGCAACTCACTTTTCGACCCCGGCACCTCCGCCGCCGCCCGGAACCACCCGAACACCGCTGTAAATCAAAAATACACGCGCTCACGCCTTTTTCCCGTCAAAAGGCTCGTCGGTGGAGTCAGAAAGCTCAACCCAAAAACCGGTACACTACACTCTCCCCCCCTTCAAAATGGTTTCGTCCTCGAAACCCAAAAAGCTCAAAGGTCAGGAGGGGGCCTCAAAAAGGTGTGGGTAGGTATTCCTCATCACATCCTCGGGCTCCCAAGTAGCCTCTCTCTCATCGTGGTGGCTCCACAATACCTTCACATAAGGTATGACCCGACTTCGCAATTCTCTCGACTCTCGAGCAAGAATTCGAATCGGGCGCTCCCGGAAGTGTAGATCCTCGTCCATCTCCAAAGAAGTGAAGTCCACAACGTGAGAGGGATCATAGACATACCTCCTCAACACAGATACATGGAAAACATCATGAGTACCGGCTAGCCGTGGCGGTAGAGCAATCCGATAGGCGACAGGGCCGACACGCTCAAGAATCTCAAACGGGCCAATAAAACGCGGGCTCAACTTCCCGCGCACCCCAAAGCGCCGAATCCCTCGAGAGGGCGAGACTTTCAAAAACACATGGTCTCCTACCAGAAACTCCAAGTCTCGCCGCCTCCTGTCGGCGTAGCTCTTTTGTCGGCTCTGTGCAGTGACCAAGTGGCGCCGAACAACCTTGACCTTCTCTTCAGCTTCCAAAAGCAAGTCAGGCCCCAAAGTTTTCCTTTCACCCACGTCACTCCAACAAAGAGGCGATCGACATTTCCTACCATACAATGCTTCAAAGGGCGCCATCTGGATACTCGCCTGGAAGCTATTGTTGTAGGCAAACTCTGCTAGTCTCAAATGTCGATCCCAACCGCCACTAAAGCTCAGGACACAAGCCCTCAACATGTCCTCCAAAGTCTGAATAGTCCGCTCAGACTGTCCGTCGGTCTGTGTGTGAAAGGCAGTGCTGAACTGAAGCTGGGTCCCCATAGCCGTCTGCAAGCTCCTCCAAAACTGAGAGGTAAACTTGGGATCCCTATCTGATACAATAGAAGCTGGCACTCCATGAAGCCTCACGATCTCGTCAAGGTATAAGTGTGCTAAACTCTCCAAGGCCCAACCTGACTGAATCGGCAGAAAGTGAGCTGATTTAGTCAACCGATCAACGATCACCCAAATGGCATCGGCTCCTCTCTGAGTCCTCGGCAGACCCACAATAAAGTCCATGGTGACACAATCCCATTTCCATTCAGGGATTGGTAGGCTTTGTAACTTGCCAGCGGGAACCTGATGTTCCGCCTTAACCTGTTGGCAAGTTAGACAGTGGGCCACAAACCTACCAACATCCCTCTTCAAGCCCTGCCACCAAAACTGAGTCTTCAAATCCCTATACATCTTAGTTCCCCCAGGATGGAGGGTGTAAGGTGTATAGTGAGCCTCTCTCAGGATCAGCTCTCTAATATCCACATCCGCCGGCACACAAATGCGGTCCCTGTACCTGAGTACTCCCGCGACATCCACAGAAAAGTCCCCGCTCTGTCCAAGCTGCATCTGGTCTCGAATCCTGAGAAGATAGGGGTCCCCACTCTGCTTCTCTCTAATCCTGTCCAGTAGCGTGGGCTGCAAGACCATAGACATAAGTCTTGCCGAAACCCCCGGGGACACAACCTCTATATCCAAACTCCTCAGCTGCTCTCTCAGTGGTCTCTGCTGGGTAATAAGCATACTCAAGGTCTGCCCTGCTCGCCTGCTCAAAGCATCCGCGACCACGTTAGCCTTGCCGGGATGATATAGAATGCTCAAGTCATAATCCTTTAATAGCTCAAGCCACCTGCGCTGCCTCAGGTTGAGTTCTTTCTGGGTGAACAGGTATTTCAAACTCTGATGATCAGTGAAGATCTCACAGTTCTCGCCATACAAATAGTGCCGCCAGAGCTTCAAGGCAAAAACAACCGCAGCCAACTCCAAGTCGTGTGTAGGGTAATTCCTCTCATAATCCTTTAACTGGCGGGAGGCATAGGCAATCACCCTACCGTGCTGCATCAACACGCATCCAAGACCGCTGTGGGAGGCATCACTGTAAATCACAAACCCCTCCCCCATGACTGGTAGCGCAAGCACTGGCGCTGTGATCAATCGCTGCTTCAACTCCTCGAAGCTTTGTTGGCACTGCTCTGACCAAACAAATTTTACCCCCTTCTTGGTCAGTCTAGTGAGGGGGGTAGAGAGCTTCGCAAAGCCCTCTACAAAACGACGGTAGTAGCCTGCAAGGCCCAAAAAACTCTGAATCTCTGTCACCGTCGTGGGTCTAGGCCAATCCCGAACTGAAACAATCTTCGTCGGGTCCACTGCCACTCCTGCGGCTGAAACTATGTGGCCTAGAAAAGAAACCTCCCGAAGCCAAAAGGCGCATTTCTTCAACTTCGCAAACAGCTTCTTCTCCCTCAGAAGCTGGAGTACAACTCTCAGGTGCTCCTCGTGCTCAAGGTCACTACGGGAATAGACCAAGATGTCGTCGATGAAAACCACCACAAAACGGTCCAAGTACGGCTGAAAGACTCGGTTCATCAGATCCATAAACGCAGCCGGGGCATTCGTCAAACCAAAAGGTAACACTGTAAACTCGTAATGCCCATACCGAGTCCTAAACGCCATCTTGGACACATCCTCGGCCCTCACCCTGAGCTGGTGGTAACCGGACTGAAGATCTATCTTCGAGAAAACCGTGGCTCCCTGAAGCTGATCTAACAGATCGTCAATCCGAGGAAGTGGATACTTGTTCTTGACGGTCACCTTATTCAACTCTCTGTAGTCCACACAAAGCCTAAGCGACCCGTCTTTTTTCTTCACAAAAAGAATCGGGCTCCCCAAGGGGAAACACTGGGACGAACAAACCCGCGATCCATGAGATCCTGGAGCTGAGCCTTTAACTCTCTCAATTCTGCTAGTGCCATTCTGTAGAGTGCCTTAGAGATTGACGTGGTTCCAGGAACCACGTCAATCACAAACTCAATCTCTCGATCTGGCGGCATAGACGATAGCTCGGGAGGGAACACATCTGGATACTCTCGGACGATAGGAATGTCCTCGAGTCCAGGCATCGCCGTAGGCGCCTCTACAACAGTAGCTAAGAAGGCAACACAACCACGACTCATCAGCTGTCGGGCTCTAGCAGAAGAGATCGCCGCTGCAAACAGTGTACTCTGACAACCTCTGAAAACATACTCCTCCTGATCCGGCTCCCTGAGGGTCACAGTCCTCTCTCGACAATCAATAGTAGCGTAATACCGAGTCAACCAATCCATCCCCAAAACTACGTCGAAATCCTGAAGCTGGCGAAGGACCAAAAGATCTACAGGTAAAATCCAAGGCCCTAACTGCACAGGGCAGGACCAACAACACTCATCAACGTGTAGAACATGATCGGGTACCTGAACCTCACGAGCACAAGACAACGGTCCTATCTCTAGCCCATGCATGAATGCAAATGTCCTACTGATGAATGAATGAGATGCTCCGGTATCAAATAAAGCTCTAGTGCGAGTAGAGGAGATAAGGATAATACCTGCCACCACGTGGCCCGCTGCCTCCTCATCATCGACCTGTGCGGAGAACACCCTGCCGCTCGGGGGTGGTCGTCTGTCCGACTGCCGCGACGAAGCGGCCCTATCCCCCTGGCCAAAACCTGTCGAGGATCCGCCCGTCAGAAAGGGCGGTGGAGGAGGAACCGAAGCTGCCGACGCTGCTGATGACCCTGCTCTAGGACAAGACCACGATCTGTGCCCTGCCTGCCCACACCGATAACATCGGCCCTGCCGCTGATCACACTGCTGGGGGGCGTGGGGTCCGCCGCAAATCACACAACTGTCAGTGCGGCTCTGCTGCTGCTGCTGCTGCCTAGGGGGCCGGGAGCCCCCCGATCTCTGTCTCCTCTGGGTCCAGCGGCCTCGAGGCGGGATCTGAGGCGGCCTCGGGTGCCGCGGTCTGCTCGCCTGTCCAGAATCCTGCGGTGCGGGGCGCTTCTCCCCGGAACTAGTCCCTAGCGCCCCGCCCCTCTCTGCCATGATCACCCGCCCTCGAGAGATCCACCGTCCACGCTCCATGGCTGCGTCCAGGGTCAACGATCGGTGTGAATGAACCAGGTGATAAATATCCGGGTGCAACCCTCGCTCGAACAGGTCCACTCTCTGGGCCTTATCAGGGGCAACATGCGGCACGCTGCTCAATAGGCGCTGGAACTCTCGAATGTAGTCCGGAAGGGGTCGGCTACCCTGCTGCAGTCGACGGAGGTCCCCCTCTGTCACGCCCCGGGAGTTCAAATCGCGCGGAAGAGGAGCCACCGATGCCCCTGAATCAGCCATATATTTATTTTTGTAAATCGTTACTCCCCGGCGCGTGCCCAGACCCGCCGCATACACAAATTCGCTCTGCAAATGGGCAGAGTCTCCTTTGTATATGCACGGCGTCTCAACTACAAAGTGTCTCACAAGGCGTAGCACACACAATCTCTAACCACATCAGTTGGGGTCTCGTACACAAACAACCAAACAATACACATGATATCCTAGCATTCACTTAGAGCATAGAGGCCGGTGTTTTGAAAGGATAAATAATCACAAGGTTTTGAAAGCGGCATCCACACGACGCCATCGTTTATGAAAACAGTTCGCAAACACATAAATCCCATAAGGTTTGTAAAGCTCGGTGCCCACTCGACACCCATGTTTTAAAAATAGTTTTCGCAATCGGTTTTCTTTGCTTTCCATCGTTCAAAACGGCCAAGTAAGAGAGAACATAGAATTCATTCAATTATTCAAAAGGAAAGAAAAGGCAACATCCACTTCGACCCCACGGGGGTGTCGCAATCCACAACTAGCTACCATGAATAATAAAAGAAAAGGGAAAGAAGAGTCACTGTATCTGAAGTCACTCAAAAATCAGATCAGCACCCTCGCGTCCTCACCGGCGCCCTAGCACTCGCCCCTGGACGAACCTGTCACGGAGTGGGAAGTCAGTGACCAGAAATAGCATGATAAGCGTAGTAAACAAAGATAAGGCAAACCACAAACACCGGAGCAACTATCCCTCCCATGCATCTTCCACCATAACCACACCCTGTATCAATACGACATCGGGCACCTTCCCCGATGCCCACCGCCGAGCACCTGCCTCGCAAAACAACATCGGGCACCTTCCCCGATGCCCACCGCCGAGCACCTGCCTCGGCTGCCGAGCACCTGCCTCGACATCACCGCTCACACCCCCCACCCATGGGGGCCCCCATTCCTAACGCCACCGCCGCGTGGGGTACACGGGTCAACGTACCACTTTTTCCGGAAAAGCACACCCTTGCGGTGGCCAAACCGCGGGTGTGCGTGTAGCAAATTTGAGCCTCAGATTGACATTAAGTACCATAACATAACATAACAGGGTTAGTGCATAAACAGAAGGAGACTGACAATTCCACCTTGCCCCAACATGCTATTTCTAACAGTTAAACCCCATTCCCGAAATCCCCGGGAACGTACCCACCTTGTGTGCGTCGTCCTGCGTTCGTCCAGTCCGCGTCTGTGCTCCAGTCGCCAACAGCGTCCCGCACTCCTGAAGGAACATAGGCAAGTCGAGACTTAGAAGTCCGAAACTTACAACGACTCCCAACAGCGTGCGGCGGAGTTCTTCGCACGGCACCGGCCCGTGCGACGAACACTCTGCCTGGGCGCAGCCCCGCGCGGCACCAGCCCGCGCGGGCGCCCCTCCTGCGGGCGGCCCCGCGCGGCCGAGCGCCGCGCGGGCGCGCTGCCTGCGGTGCGGGGCGACCCCGCGCGGCACCAGCCCGCGCGGGTTGCCCCTCCTGCGGGCGGCCCCGCGCGGCCGAGCGCCGCGCGGGCGCGCTGCCCGCGGTGCGGGCGACCCCGCGCGGCACCAGCCCGCGCGGGGGCCCCTCCTGCGGGCGGCCCCGCGCGGCCGAGCGCCGCGCGGGCGCGCTGCCCGCGGTGCGGGGCGACCCCGCGCGGCACCAGCCCGCGCGGCGCCCCTCCTGCGGGCGGCCCCGCGCGGCCGAGCGCCGCGCGGGCGCGCTGCCCGCGGTGCGGGGCGACCCCGCGCGGCACCAGCCCGCGCGGCGCCCCTCCTGCGGGCGGCCCCGCGCGGCCGAGCGCCGCGCGGGCGCACTGCCCGCGGTGCGGGGCGACCCCGCGCGGCACCAGCCCGCGCGGGCGCCCCTCCTGCGGGCGGCCCCGCGCGGCCGAGCGCCGCGCGGGCGCGCTGCCCGCGGTGCGGGGCGGCCCCGCGCGGCACCAGCCCGCGCGGGCGCCCCTCCTGCGGGCGGCCCCGCGCGGCCGAGCGCCGCGCGGGCGCGCGGCCCGCGGTGCGGGGCGGCCCCCGCGCGGCACCAGCCCGCGCGGGCGCCCCCTCTTGTGGGCGGCCCCGCGCGGCCGAGTGTCGCGCGGGCGCGCTGCCCGCGGTGTGGGGCGACCCCGCGCGGCACCTGCCCGCACGGCGCCCCACCCGCGGCTGGCCCCGCCCGCTGCGGTGCGCGACGGCGCCGGCCCTCCTCCCTCCTCGTGACCAACAAAAGAAAAAGGGAAAGCTTCCCCCGAACGAAACGCATCCGACTCACCTCAATGTGCGAAAGAGGAGGAAAGAGAGGGATCGTCCGCTTGCCTCCACCGGTCCACCCTTGCGGTGTGCTTGGTTACTCTTTGCCGGCGGCTACGAGGGAGGAAGAAAAAGAAAAGAGGCGGCCACCAAAAGAAAATAAGAGGAACCCTAATCCTCTTTCCCACACGGCCATATAAATACTAAAAAGGATTAGGGTTTACCTTAATAGGTGTGCGAGCTGCCAACACGGATCCCGAGGCGTCTAAGGGGGACCCCAACTTCGAGAATTAATTCCGGTCAGACCGGGAGTCGGAAAAATAAACCGATCGCGCCCACGCGCTCCGTTCCGCGAGCTCTACCGCCTAAAATTATTTGCGGGCCCCGACGGTCTGTCCGGAAAAACACCAAAAATGAGGCCCCCGGTCAGGCATTACAAGAAGAGGGTGACCAGAAGGGTTAAGGAAAAGCCGGGTCTTACACCACTTACCGCTAAAAACAAGTTTCGTCCCCGAAACTTAATCTTCCCCAGCGGCGAACAGGTCCGGGTAGCACTCCCTCATCTTTGACTCGGGTTCCCAAGTTGCCTCACGCTCTTCTTGATTGCTCCAAAGCACCTTTACGTAGGGAATTGTCCGACTACGCAGCTTTTTGTCCTCCCGGGCTAGGATCCGCACCGGTACTTCCGCGAAACTTAAATCCTCCTTGAGTTCAATCGCGGAGGCGTCCAGCACTCGCGATGGGTCGGGGAGGTATTTCCGAAGCATGGATACGTGGAACACCTCATGAACGCGGTCAAGGTTCGGTGGTAGGGCGAGGCGGTAGGCTACCGGGCCGATGCGCTCCAGAATCTCAAACGGCCCTATGTACCGCGGGCTCAACTTGCCCCTCAACCCAAACCGTTTCACCCCCTTTGACGGCGACACCCGCAGTAACACGTGCTCTCCCACCTGGAATTCCAAGTCGCGATGTCTCTGGTCCGCGTAGCTCTTTTGCCGGCTCTGGGCGGTCGCCAAACGTCGCCTGATGAGGCGCACTCTTTCCTCTGTCTCGGCCACTAAGTCCGGCCCCAAAAACTTTCTCTCCCCCAGATCGTCCCAACAGATCGGGGATCTACAGCGTCTGCCGTACAATGCTTCGTACGGCGCCATCTGGATGCTCGCTTGGTAGCTGTTGTTATAAGCGAACTCTGCAAGGGGTAGGTAGCGCGACCATCCGTCTCCCAAATCCAGCACGCACGCCCGAAGCATGTCCTCGAGTATCTGAATCACCCGCTCGGATTGCCCGTCCGTCTGGGGGTGAAAGGCTGAGCTGAAGTGTAACTTGGTCCCCAAGGCTCGTTGTAGACTCTTCCAAAAGTTCGAAACGAACCTCGTGTCCCTGTCCGAGGTGATCGTCGTCGGCACCCCGTGCAGCCTTACAATCTCGCTGAGGTAGACCTGTGCCAGCCGGTCGCGTGTCCAGGTCGTGTGGATGGGTAGGAAGTGAGCTGACTTCGTTAGCCGATCCACGACAACCCAGATAGCGTCGTGTCCCTGCTGCGAACGGGGGAATCCGGTGACGAAGTCCATTGTGACTTGCTCCCACTTCCATTCGGGCACGGGTAGAGGTTGCAATTTCCCCGCCGGCCGTTGATGCTCGGCTTTCACCTGTTGGCAAATCAGACAGTGAGCCACGAACAGCGTCACATCTCCCTTAAATCTTGGCCACCAGAAGGTCTGTCGGATATCCCGGTACATCTTGGTGCCTCCAGGGTGCGCCACGTAGGGGGCGCAATGTGCTTCAGTCAGGATTTCTTTCTTTAGATCCGGCAGATCGGGCACGCAGATCCGCCCTCGGAACCGAAGGGTGCCGTCCGTTCCCACTGCAAAGTCTCCTTCCTGCTCCGGTGAAATCCTATCTCGTTCCAGCTGCAGCTGCGGATCCGCACCTTGGCCTTCCCGAATCCTCTCCAATAGGGTCGGCGCGACTGTTAGGGTCAACAGTCGCTCAACCGTCCCTGCTGGTACCACTTCCAACCTCAATCGTGAAAATTCCGCGATCAAGTCATTCTATTGCGTGATCGCGCCCGCCGAAGTTCCTTCTGCTTGTCCCTTTCGGCTTAGAGCATCGGCTACCACATTTGCTTTCCCCGGGTGGTACTGGATGGTTAAGTCGTAGTCCTTCAGTAGCTCCAACCACCTCCTCTGCCGTAGGTTAAGCTCCTTCTGGGTGAAAAGGTACTTAAGGCTTTGGTGGTCCGAGAACACGTTGCAATGCACACCGTAGAGGTAGTGCCTCCACAGTTTCAGAACGAAGACCACTGCGGCAAGCTCCAAGTCATGGATCGGGTAGTTCTGTTCGTAATCCTTGAGTTGTCTTGAAGCATAGGCAATGACTCTTCCTTGCTGCATTAGTACTCCTCCCAGTCCTATTCGCGATGCATCGCAGTAGACTTCGTAGTCTTCTCCAGGGGTTGGTAAGGCAAGCACAGGCGCTCTTGTTAACCGTTTCTTAAGTTCTTCAAAGCTCTCTTGGCATTGGACCGTCCAAATGAACTTTACTCCTTTCCGGGTTAGGCGGTTCAGAGGGGTCGCAATCTTCGAGAAACCCTCCACGAAACGTCTGTAGTATCCCGCAAGGCCCAAGAAGCTGCGCACCTCTGTCACTGTGGTCGGCTGGGGCCAGTCGGTCACCGACTCCACCTTCTTGGGATCCACTGCGATTCCTGCTGCTGAAATGATATGCCCTAGAAACCCCACTTCGCGAAGCCAGAATTCGCATTTCTTAAGTTTTGCGAACAGCTCCTGCTCCCTAAGGGTCTGTAGAACAATTCGTAGGTGCTCCTCGTGCTTCTCATCGGTGGTGGAGTAAATTAGGATGTCGTCGATGAAGACCACAACGAACTGATCCAGGAAGGGTCTGAAAACTCGGTTCATCATGTCCATGAACACCGCTGGGGCATTGGTAAGCCCGAACGGCATTACTGTGAACTCGTAATGGCCATACCGAGTCCGGAATGCCGTCTTCGGAATATCCTCGTCTCGAACTCTGAGCTGGTGGTAGCCCGACTGCAGGTCGATTTTTGAAAAGACAGTTGCACCCCGCAGCTGGTCAAAGAGGTCATCAATCCTAGGTAAGGGGTACTTGTTTTTCACTGTGACTTTGTTGATTTCCCGGTAGTCGATGCACAACCGCAAGCTCCCGTCTTTCTTTCGTACAAAGAGTACAGGTGCGCCCCAAGGGGACACACTCGGTCGGATAAACCCCTTGTCCAGAAGGTCCTCTAGCTGCGCCTTAAGTTCCTTCAGCTCCGCGAAGGCCATCCTGTAGGGGGCCTTCGTGATTGGTCGAGTGCCGGGTGGAAGCTCAATAGGAAAGACAACTTCTCGCTCGGGGGGTAAACCAGGTAGTTCGGCCGGAAAAACATCTGGGAAGTCCCTCACCACAGGGATGTCGGGGAGTGCCGTGGAGGATCCGGCGGCCAGGGCCACCGACACCAAGTAGGCCATACACCCGCCCTCTACCAACTTTCTGGCTCGGGATGCAGGAATCATGGAAGAAAAGGAAACGCTCTTGCAAGCCAAGTACATGTTCTCCGGAAAATCGGGGTACATCAGTCGTACCTCGCGCTTCTCGCAGTCTATGACCGCAAGGTACCACGTGAGCCAATCCATTCCGAGCACTACATCATACTCTTTCAATGGAATGACTACCAGATCCCAGGGGCACGGAAGCCTTCCCATCCATATAGGGCAGGAAGGCACCATGTTGCGTGCCTCCAAGGATCCCCCCGCGGTGTGAACGGTCATCAAACTGGGTAAGGGTCTCAACTCAAAATCATGGGTCAGTGCGAAGTCTCGAGACATAAACGAGAGGGTCGCTCCGGTGTCAAAAAGGGTTCTAGCGCGATAAACAGAAGCAAGAGTGATACCTGCGACGACGTGCTCAGACGGGTGTGTCTCCTGCTGACCCATCGAATAGACGCGGCCTCCCGAAGGCGGTGGCTTTTCCCCTACAGATCGGGGTGCTGGCGGTCTGGGGGCTGACGTCATTGGCGCTTTCCCCCGCCCTGCGTGCTGGGGTGAAGGCACGGAGGCTGCTGAAGATGTGGTGCCTTGGTTCAGGGGACAGTTGAAACGGAAGTGTCCCTGCTTGCCACATCGGAAACAATGGTCCTGTCTCTTGGAGCAATCCATCACTCGGTGCGCCCCGCCGCAGATCACGCATGAGCGGTCCTCCGGGCGTTGTCCCTCTCCCGGCGCTCCCCTGGTCCTTTGCTGGGGTCTCCACCGCTTAGGGGGCCGATTCCCGCCGGAGGAGCCCCCTCCCCCTGAAGTCGTCTGGGTCCGCTTCCTGTCGTCTTGCTGGTGGGAGCCTTCCCTTCGGGCGCGCGTGATGGCAAAGCCTCGTTCCACGATGGTGGCTCGGTCGACCACCTTCTGAAAGGTATACAGATCCGCCGCGTCCACCACTTGGAAAATGTCAGTCCTCAATCCATCCACAAACAGTTGTGCCTTATGGGATTCGTCCCGAATGACGAACGGGACACAGTTCGCCAGTCTCACGAACTCCCTCTGGTACTCCATTACTGTTTTGGTTCCCTGCCTGATGTGGTTTAGGTCGTCCTCCAGTTGTTTCTTCACGCTATTGGTAAAGAACGCCCCGAATAGCTGCTGTTTAAAGGTAGTCCATGACGGAAGGGTAGCGCCCGACGCAGAGTCGGGGCGTACGGTCTTCCACCAAATGCGGGCGTTCCCCTCGAGCAAGTGGGCGGCCAGGGGGACCCGCTCGTGGTCTTCCATCAATAGGTCCTCGAATAATTTCTCCATTGTATCCACCCATTTCTCCACAACCCAGGGGTCTGTCGTGTCCCCCTCGAACGTTGGCGGGTCGTATTTCTTGAAGTCGGCCAGGTTGGCGCGCACACGGTCTCGCTCGTTTGGTAGGTTCGCCCCCTCCTTCGCGACGTTGGCGGTCGCGGCGGGAGTGGGTAACACTACCGTCACACTCGGAGCAATTCCGACGATTGGTGTCGCCGCCGGCCCTGCCGTTGCCGTCGAAGGGGCCACCTCTGGGGCCGAGGCCCGGGTGGGGGCAACCCCTCCTTCGGTCTCCATCACCGGTGCAGCTGGCCCCGGGAGAGGGCCCGGGGCAACCTCTGCCGTCGCAGCGGCCTGCTGTTGCTGCGTCAGTTGGCGCACGCGGTCGTTCAGGGCTGCCAACTGTTCCGCCATCTCTTGTAGCTGCTGCCTTAGGAGCTGATTCTCCGCAGTCATCGCTTCCGCTGCGTCCGCCCCCGTGTCCTCGGCTGTGGATCTAGTCCTGGCCATGATCTGAACATTTGCACGAACCAGTTACTCCTAGTTTAAATAAAACGGCACGCCACTAGTGCTGGCACTAGAGGGAGAAAAGAAAAAGAACACTAATCCCCTCCCCCCCCTTTTTCCCCCAACGAGCACTCGCGTTTTATTTATCCCGTGTTCACTTTATTACTCAGTAGCCAGAGTATTGCGCCCGTGGATGTTAGGCCCCGACTGTTGTGGTTAAAGTTTACCGCTCTGATACCATCTTAATCTGTCACGCCCCGGGAGTTCAAATCGCGCGGAAGAGGAGCCACCGATGCCCCTGAATCAGCCATATATTTATTTTTGTAAATCGTTACTCCCCGGCGCGTGCCCAGACCCGCCGCATACACAAATTCGCTCTGCAAATGGGCAGAGTCTCCTTTGTATATGCACGGCGTCTCAACTACAAAGTGTCTCACAAGGCGTAGCACACACAATCTCTAACCACATCAGTTGGGGTCTCGTACACAAACAACCAAACAATACACATGATATCCTAGCATTCACTTAGAGCATAGAGGCCGGTGTTTTGAAAGGATAAATAATCACAAGGTTTTGAAAGCGGCATCCACACGACGCCATCGTTTATGAAAACAGTTCGCAAACACATAAATCCCATAAGGTTTGTAAAGCTCGGTGCCCACTCGACACCCATGTTTTAAAAGTAGTTTTCGCAATCGGTTTTCTTTGCTTTCCATCGTTCAAAACGGCCAAGTAAGAGAGAACGTAGAATTCATTCAATTATTCAAAAGGAAAGAAAAGGCAACATCCACTTCGACCCCACGGGGGTGTCGCAATCCACAACTAGCTACCATGAATAATAAAAGAAAAGGGAAAGAAGAGTCACTGTATCTGAAGTCACTCAAAAATCAGATCAGCACCCTCGCGTCCTCACCGGCGCCCTAGCACTCGCCCCTGGACGAACCTGTCACGGAGTGGGAAGTCAGTGACCAGAAATAGCATGATAAGCGTAGTAAACAAAGATAAGGCAAACCACAAACACCGGAGCAACTATCCCTCCCATGCATCTTCCACCATAACCACACCCTGTATCAATACGACATCGGGCACCTTCCCCGATGCCCACCGCCGAGCACCTGCCTCGCAAAACAACATCGGGCACCTTCCCCGATGCCCACCGCCGAGCACCTGCCTCGGCTGCCGAGCACCTGCCTCGACATCACCGCTCACACCCCCCACCCATGGGGGCCCCCATTCCTAACGCCACCGCCGCGTGGGGTACACGGGTCAACGTACCACTTTTCCGGAAAAGCACACCCTTGCGGTGGCCAAACCGCGGGTGTGCGTGTAGCAAATTTGAGCCTCAGATTGACATTAAGTACCATAACATAACATAACAGGGTTAGTGCATAAACAGAAGGAGACTGACAATTCCACCTTGCCCCAACATGCTATTTCTAACAGTTAAACCCCATTCCCGAAATCCCCGGGAACGTACCCACCTTGTGTGCGTCGTCCTGCGTTCGTCCAGTCCGCGTCTGTGCTCCAGTCGCCAACAGCGTCCCGCACTCCTGAAGGAACATAGGCAAGTCGAGACTTAGAAGTCCGAAACTTACAACGACTCCCAACAGCGTGCGGCGGAGTTCTTCGCACGGCACCGGCCCGTGCGACGAACACTCTGCCTGGGCGCAGCCCCGCGCGGCACCAGCCCGCGCGGGCGCCCCTCCTGCGGGCGGCCCCGCGCGGCCGAGCGCCGCGCGGGCGCGCTGCCTGCGGTGCGGGGCGACCCCGCGCGGCACCAGCCCGCGCGGGTGCCCCTCCTGCGGGCGGCCCCGCGCGGCCGAGCGCCGCGCGGGCGCGCTGCCCGCGGTGCGGGCGACCCCGCGCGGCACCAGCCCGCGCGGGCGCCCCTCCTGCGGGCGGCCCCGCGCGGCCGAGCGCCGCGCGGGCGCGCTGCCCGCGGTGCGGGGCGACCCCGCGCGGCACCAGCCCGCGCGGCGCCCCTCCTGCGGGCGGCCCCGCGCGGCCGAGCGCCGCGCGGGCGCGCTGCCCGCGGTGCGGGGCGACCCCGCGCGGCACCAGCCCGCGCGGCGCCCCTCCTGCGGGCGGCCCCGCGCGGCCGAGCGCCGCGCGGGCGCGCTGCCCGCGGTGCGGGGCGACCCCGCGCGGCACCAGCCCGCGCGGGCGCCCCTCCTGCGGGCGGCCCCGCGCGGCCGAGCGCCGCGCGGGCGCGCTGCCCGCGGTGCGGGGCGGCCCCGCGCGGCACCAGCCCGCGCGGGCGCCCCTCCTGCGGGCGGCCCCGCGCGGCCGAGCGCCGCGCGGGCGCGCGGCCCGCGGTGCGGGGCGGCCCCCGCGCGGCACCAGCCCGCGCGGGCGCCCCCTCTTGTGGGCGGCCCCGCGCGGCCGAGTGTCGCGCGGGAGCGCTGCCCGCGGTGTGGGGCGACCCCGCGCGGCACCTGCCCGCACGGCGCCCCACCCGCGGCTGGCCCCGCCCGCTGCGGTGCGCGACGGCGCCGGCCCTCCTCCCTCCTCGTGACCAACAAAAGAAAAAGGGAAAGCTTCCCCCGAACGAAACGCATCCGACTCACCTCGATGTGCGAAAGAGGAGGAAAGAGAGGGATCGTCCGCTTGCCTCCACCGGTCCACCCTTGCGGTGTGCTTGGTTACTCTTTGCCGGCGGCTACGAGGGAGGAAGAAAAAGAAAAGAGGCGGCCACCAAAAGAAAATAAGAGGAACCCTAATCCTCTTTCCCACACGGCCATATAAATACTAAAAAGGATTAGGGTTTACCTTAATAGGTGTGCGAGCTGCCAACACGGATCCCGAGGCGTCTAAGGGGGACCCCAACTTCGAGAATTAATTCCGGTCAGACCGGGAGTCGGAAAAATAAACCGATCGCGCCCACGCGCTCCGTTCCGCGAGCTCTACCGCCTAAAATTATTTGCGGGCCCCGACGGTCTGTCCGGAAAAACACCAAAAATGAGGCCCCCGGTCAGGCATTACAAGAAGAGGGTGACCAGAAGGGTTAAGGAAAAGCCGGGTCTTACACCCTCAAGCTTCTGCTTTGCGCTGTCGGGGAAATAGGCCCCGAGTAGCAAAGCGCGGAACTCCTGCCAAGACACCACCTGAGCTCCTGGTGGTCCCGGGGGGCGGACACGACGCCACCAAGTCTCTGCGTCACCCTCCAGGAAGTGTGTAGCCAAATACACTTGATGCTTTTCCTTAATAAATAGGTTCTCAAATAACTTCTCTATTGCTGAAATCCAGTTTTCTACTTCCCGTGGCTCAGAACTCTGCCCGGCGAAACGCGGAGGACGGAACTGGCTGACATAAGCTAAACGATCTGTGAGCTCCCTCTGCTCCGACTCTGTCAACGGGGCGATCTGAGATGAGGTCGACGAGGTCGCCGCTGGCGGTGCCGCAAATGTCCTCTGCTCAAGTAACCTCATCATCCGCTCCAAATTTTCCTCCTGGCGTTTGGCAGCCTCCTCCTGGCGCCGCAACGCATCAGACATCTGGGCCACTTGGGCCCGCAGCTCATGAACCTCACCCTGTGCAGCCTCCTCCTGCTCGGGCCTGTCCTCCGACGCGGAGTGCGCCCTCGTCGTCGCACGACGTCTAGGAGGCATCTCAGGCAACTGTAACAGGGAAAACAGGGTGTCAGAGAACCAAAACCTCACAACCCAAAGCCAGCGAAAGTCTAAAACATGTTTCCAACTCTAAAGTGTTGTGTTGTCTGCAGCCAACGGAACTACTTTAGAGAGCTAACATGTAAAGTCACTCGCCCAAAATCCCGGGGGAGTCACAACACAACCAAAACTCTCGCTGCCACACATCTCTCTCGACAGTCTCTCAACTGTCCAACCAAAAGCCTAGGGTCCCTAAGTCCCCAAAGACCTAAACACCTAGGCTCTGATACCACCTAAATCTGTCACGCCCCGGGGTCGAACTGCGACCCGGGCTCGCCAACAGATCAGCCGCCTGTGCGGAAACTGCCGCACAGGCGAAGCGTCCAACCTGAAAAGGAGATCTAGCTATACAAGTACCAGAGCAGAAAGGAAGCTAAGCTGAAGGAATAAACTGTAAACACGAGTCACTAAGTAAAAAGTCCAGGCACAACAACCACAGTCTCCCAAAATCGGGTACAACATCACTATCTAGTACAAAAGTGGAAAACAAAAATACCCGGGGAAACTCTACCTCGAACTCTACAACCCTGAAGGTACTAATCAGCCAAGCCCTTCCCCGGTCAGAAGACTCCGCACGGACCGACCCAGGAGCGGCCGCCTCAGAAGTACCTGCCACACAAAGCGGGTGTGAGATCAACTGAAAAGCCAGATCTCAGTGGGTACCGATGTCCAATCCACGGTAGCCCACTAAGTCCCCTGGAAGTAAAACAGATAGATAGATAGATAGATAGATAGATAGATACAGAAATGAAAGCTGTAAATAAATCTATCACTATATGCAGGAATGCAATGCAATATGAAATGGCATCTGGAATCATAAAATATGACCACCCGCTCATGCCATTCCCCCGCAGCCACCTGGTAACTCAGCCAGGGCGAACTCACACCTGGTAACTCGGCCAGGAAAATACCCTCCCGGTAACTCGGCCGGGGAAAAACATCCTCCTGGTAGCTCGGCCAGGGGAACACCCTCCCGGTAACGCGGCCGGGGAAACACCCACCCGGTAACGCGGCCGGGGAAAAACACCCTCCTGGTTGCTCGGCCAGGGGCATCGGATGCCACCGTGTATTCAGAGCGAACTCCTAGGAGCATAATGCGTGTCAGTCGGCAACCACAACCCACGACTCACACGGCTGCTCTGCATTTACCTGATATCCCAAGGACTCATTACCTCTGCATTTGAAAGTAAAACGGGCATTCCGTGACATTCACGGAGGAAAACCAACCCACCTGCGAAGAATCCGCAATCCGTGCGCCAAACAGAGGTCCAGGTGTGGTCCAACAGCTCCACGTAGTACTACGCGCACCACAGTCCACGTAGTCGAGCTAATCCCTCAGTCGCACTGCAAACTCAGTGAAAAAAATAGGGGATCAGAAAAATAACCCGTGACAAAGGACCTGCTCTCAAACGGGGGAAAAACCCAACCGGCAACGAAGAACGCCGGGCGTTGCGCGGAAAACCCATCGCGCTACCGCCACAGCGCATCGTCGAGCCGCAATCCCCGCGGCACAGCATAACCCACGGCCGCGCAGCCCAAAGACACGCCCTGCGTGGTGACGGCTAGCCGCGCGGCCGGTAGCGCTGCGCGGCCCAAGGGCTGCCCGCGCAACGCCCTGCCGCGGGGCCCAAGGGGCCGCCGCGCGGCCCTCCTGCAGTGCCGCGCGCCTGGCGCGCGGCCTGCCGGGCCACGGGGCCCAAGGGTACCCGCGCGGTGCCCTGCAGTGCCGCGCGCCTTGCGCGCGGCCTGCAGGGCCGGGGGCCCGAAGGGCACCCGCGCGGTGCCCTGCAGCGCCGCGCGCCTTGCGCGCGGCCTGCTGGGCCGCGGGGCCCCAAGGGCACCCGCGCGGTGCCCTGCAGCGCCGCGTGCCTTGCGCGCGGCCTGCAGGGCCGCGGGGCCCAAGGGACCGCCGCGGGGCCCAAGGGACCGCCGCGCGGCCCCTGGCAGCGCCGCGGGCCTGGCGCGCGGCCTGCAGGGCCGCCCGCGCGGCACCTTGCACCGAATCGGGAGCGATGGCAGAACTAGGTGGCCGGCGGAACGGGACAGGCCCGACTCGACTATGGATCCCGTAGTGGAAATTGAGGGGTGCGGGGCGCCTTGGCAAGGCAATGGGCTGGCAGACGGGCGAGATGCGTGGGAAAGGTCGCTCGGTTAAGCAGACGAGTGGAACGCGCAAGGGTAGCTCGCTCGGGCCCATTGGAGTGGACTAAGTTGGGAGAACTTGTATTGTCCTGGATGCTTGCTTCTGAGGAAAAGGGGCATTCGGTTAAGTAGCACTCTCGAGGAGAGTTTGTCCGGCTAGGCGGAATATACTCGGCTTGAAGGCCAACCTCGTTGACGAGGCTGTGTGTTCGGAACTCGTAGAGTTCGACAAGGGGTTCGACGTAAGGCGCGGCGCCGGGCAGTCAGGCTCGTGGAGGAGCATGCTTGGTTAATGCTTGAGTTGTGATCCCGCTGTTTAAGTTTGAGGGCGTGTCCGTGGCAAGGGGACTCGGGAAGGCTGGCTCGGGTGTGCGACACTTGAGCACCGCACGGGGCAATTTCAAGAGAAAAAGCTAACCCCGTGACAAGTGGTATCAGAGCTAAGTTTAGCTCATGGGTTGAAGATTTGGCCGGAAGGTGCGACCTTGGCGGCCAAGTTGGTGTGAGTAGAGTCACTCCAACAAAGGTACTAGGCGTCAGCAATGCACTGTGGCGGTATTACGCTTGTGGGAGATGCAGAGTCAGAGTGTGGCGGGCTCTAGTACAGTACTTGTGCAAACGGCTAAGTCCTAAGTCGTGTGACAGGCGACGAGGCAATGATTGGGAGAATCATTATGTGGTCCGTGGTCGCGGTTACCATGGAATGGAATTAGGCGCGTGCCTAAGGAACCTGAGCTAGTGAAGTGGCGTTTGCGGCTTGGGAAAAGAGAGGAACACATTGAGCGGTAATGTGCTTCCGGGTTGGTGGTCTTGCAGCGAATGGATCTCTAGAAGGGAAGGATTGGGGATGCAGCACACGCGGCAAAAGGGTTACTTCGTAGCGACTGAATTTAAGTATCTCAGTACAAGAAGATCGATTACTCTTTGAGTGTGTACCCATGAATTGGATAGAGTTATCTCGATGCGAGAAAGAGATCACAATTGGACCTTTACTCTTCGGGTAAGGAGAAGAGTCTGTATCTGGGCAGGGCGGTGACAGCGTTGATTGTTCAGAACAGCATCCACATGTACAATGGACGAATGACGTGGATCCCGCTGATGGGTGTAAGCAAGGTTGTGGTAGAACTGAAACTCGTGCAGCGGAGGTGGGCATTGCGAATGCCTGGATTTGGTCTGAGTGCGCTCGGCAGTGCTTGCGACTCAGGGTGGGGGAGCACATTTGAGCAGAATGTGTCCCGATGTTTGGTGACTCGATAAAGGGATCTTGTCTAAGGAACGTGGCGGATAAAACACACATGACTGGAGAGTTCACTTCGTGGAGCACAAGTTGGGAACCAAGACTGATCGGGTCCGTGGCAGTAACAACTAAGCTTTGGGCTAGGTTGTGAAGTGGGCCAAGGGTTACTGGATGGTTTGGTGTTCCTCACTTGAGGCGAGAAGGCCGATGGGGAGATCGGTTGCTCTCGATGGTGTGGCCACAGGTTGGACGAGTGACTATTCGAGGGGATCAAACGATGAGGTTGGACTTTGTTCAGAGGAACAAGGTAAGGAGCTATGTACGGGAAAAGCAGTGACAGTGCTTAGGTCTCGAGATAGCGGGCACGCATCCGTGCTGGACGGATCGTGTGGCTCTGCTGACGGATAGCAAAGGTTGTGTGAGGGCCGAAGCTTTCAGAGCAGAGAGATTTGGACTCAAGTGTAGACGAAGAGACAAGTCAGGACACTCGAGTTGACTTTGGTCCAGGATCGCCTAGTGACATGTTGCTGGGAGGGGAAAGACCCAGTTGTCAACTCAAAGGGTCGACGTATCGCAATTTGTGAGGGGGTGGACGTTGGATGGCGACATCACCTGTCACGCCCCGGGGTCGAACTGCGACCCGGGCTCGCCAACAGATCCGCCGCCTGTGCGGAAACTGCCGCACAGGCGAAGCGTCCAACCTGAAAAGGAGATCTAGCTATACAAGTACCAGAGCAGAAAGGAAGCTAAGCTGAAGGAGTAAACTGTAAACACGAGTCACTAAGTAAAAAGTCCAGGCACAACAACCACAGTCTCCCAAAATCGGGTACAACATCACTATCTAGTACAAAAGTGGAAAACAAAAATACCCGGGGAAACTCTACCTCGAACTCTACAACCCCGAAGGTACTAATCAGCCAAGCCCTTGCCCCGGTCAGAAGACTCCGCACAGACCGACCCAGGAGCGGCCGCCTCAGAAGTACCTGCCACACACAGCGGGTGTGAGATCAACTGAAAAGTCAGATCTCAGTGGGTACCGATGTCCAATCCACGGTAGCCCACTAAGTCCCCTGGAAGTAAAACAGATAGATAGATAGATAGATAGTTAGATAGATAGATAGATAGATAGATACAGAAATGAAAGCTGTAAATAAATCTATCACTATATGCAGGAATGCAATGCAATATGAAATGGCATCTGGAATCATAAAATATGACCACCCGCTCATGCCATTCCCCCGCAGCCACCTGGTAACTCAGCCAGGGCGAACTCACGCCTGGTAACTCGGCCAGGAAAATACCCTCCCGGTAACTCGGCCGGGGAAAAACATCCTCCTGGTAGCTCGGCCAGGGGAACACCCTCCCGGTAACGCGGCCGGGGAAACACCCTCCCGGTAACGCAGCCGGGGAAAAACACCCTCCTGGTAGCTCGGCCAGTGGCATCGGATGCCACCGTGTATTCAGAGCGAACTCCTAGGAGCATAATGCGTGTCTCAGTCGGTAACCACAACCCACGACTCACACGGCTGCTCTGCATTTACCTGATATCCCAAGGACTCATTACCTCTGCATTTGCAAGTAAAACGGGCATTCCGTGACATTCACGGAGGAAAACCAACCCACCTGCGAAGAATCCGCAATCCGTGCGCCAAACAGAGGTCCAGGTGTGGTCCAACAGCTCCACGTAGTACTACGCTCACCACAGTCCACGTAGTCGAGCTAATCCCTCAGTCGCACTGCAAACTCGGTGAAAAAAATAGGGGATCAGAAAAATAACCCGTGACAAAGGACCTGCTCTCAAACGGCGGAAAAACCCAACCGGCAACGAAGAACGCCGGGCGTTGCGCGGAAAACCCATCGCGCGACCGCCACGGCGCATCGTCGAGCCGCAATCCCCGCGGCACAGCACAACCCACGGCCGCGCAGCCCAAAGACACGCCCTGCGTGGTGACGGCTAGCCGCGCGGCCGGTAGCGCCGCGCGGCCCAAGAGCTGCCCGCGCAACGCCCTGCAGCGCCACGCGCCAAGCGCGCGGCCTGCAGGGCCGCGGGGCCCAAGGGGCCGCCGCGCGGCCCTCCTGCAGTGCCGCGCGCCTGGCGCGCGGCCCTCCTGCAGTGCCCCGCGCCTGGCGCGCGGCCTGCAGGGCCGCGGGGCCCAAGGGCACCCGCGCGGTGCTCTGCAACGCCGCGCGCCTTGCGCGTGGCCTGCAGGGACGCGGGGCCCCAAGGGCACCCGCGCGGTGCCCTGCAGCGCCGCGCGCCTTGCGCGCGGCCTGCAGGGCCGCGGGGCCCCGAGGGCACCCGCGCGGTGCCCTGCAGCGCCGCGCGCCTTGCGCGCGGCCTGCAGGGCCGCGGGGCCCAAGGGACCGCCGCGCGGCCCCTGGCAGCGCCGCGCGCCTGGCGCGCGGCCTGCAGGGCCGCCCGCGCGGCACCTTGCAGGGCCGCGCGCCTTGCGCGCGGCCTGCAGTGCCGCGCGGCACTGGGGGCCGCCCGCGCGGCACCCAAGCAGTGCCGCGCGGCCCCTCTGCATTGCCGCGCGCCCCAGCGCGCGGCCCGGCAGTCCGGCGCCCTGCTGCTCAATGTGGCAGCAGGGCGCGCGCTGCGCGCGACGAGCATGCGCGGACGCGCAGCGTCAGCCCTCACAGAACGCGCCGCCGCAAATGCGCGAGCGGCTCGTGCAGCGCCACGTCTCGGAAACCAGACCACAAGACGCAGCAGCAAAAGAAAAGAGAGCAAAACGAAGGAGAGGAGAGGGGAGAAGCCAAAACCCAACTTGCAACATTAACGAAAACACCAACCTCGTTATTGTCAGCCCGCAAGCTCCGCTCGACTCCACACCGTCGCAGCGAGGAATAAATAAATAAACCCAAGAACCCTCCTCCAACTCCTCTTCTTCTTCTTCTTCTAACTTGCTTTCTTCCTTCTCTTTCTCAGCTTCAGAGCAACACCACAGGGCTCCTTAGAGAGGAAAAGGGTGAAGTAGCAAAACGAGAGAGAGAGAGAGAGAGCTTAAATAAAGAGGAATGAATTAATTAATCCAACAATTTTAATTAATCCACCTACTCACATTTAATAGCTCACCCACTCTCCCACTTAACTAAAAGCATCAACCCTCTGCTATGCCCCCCTCCACCAACAGCACTAAAAGCCACATTAACAAAAAGTTAATTTAAAGCAAAAATAATAATAAAATAAGCTAAAAGTGGTCACGGCAACTCACTTTTCGACCCCGGCACCTCCGCCGCCGCCCGGAACCACCCGAACACCGCTGTAAATCAAAAATACACGCGCTCACGCCTTTTTCCCGTCAAAAGGCTCGTCGGTGGAGTCAGAAAGCTCAACCCAAAAACCGGTACACTACATCACCGTTATCAGCAGTTGCGAGAAAGACTAGCGGATGGGTTAAGCTTGGGTTCCGTTCAGCGGCTAGCGCGAAGGTGATTGCTGGAGGTATGGAGGACGGCAAGTTTGAGCAATGGAAACGAGGTGTCGTTAGTCTCGAACTTGGCCAAGGACTTTGGTGGAGGACCAAAGTCGGGTTGAGCGACCGAGAGTACAGAAGCCTAAGGTGCTAAGCAGCAACGTGTAGCGAAAGTGCGGAGCAGTCAGGAGGCACGACAAGAGTTCATGGTGGAGCAAGTAGATGTGCGAAGTAGCCGAGGACAGGCTTGTCTCGACGAAAGACTCAAAATCTCGTAGAGACCATGGGGATGGCTTGACGTTGTTGGATTGCGGGGGCATTTGTGAAGCAAAAGTTGTGTGCAGGAAGGGCACGAGACGGGCGCATGTACTCATGGATATTGGAAGGGGTTGGATGTTGATCTGGCCCGACTGTGGTTTGGGTATAGGGAGCTCCAGGGTGGGGAACCCTAGTTTAATATCATGACATTTCGTAGTGGAGAAGCGAAGCAGAGCTGCGAGCTGATTCGCGTTGGACGCTCCAAGACGTGGGACGTTTGGAGTTTGACCTCGGAGGGAGCGAGGGAGGGCCACTCTACTGATTTTTAAGGAACTCGTGCACGCTTGGATAGGTATATTCGCGGAGTATACCGAGTGCACTAGTTGGTCCGGTAGCGTTCTGGGAAGAGATCGCTAGCTGGAAAGGGTTTTCCCTGAGAGGGAGGCACAAGGTTGGCTACTAGATGCAGGAAACTTGGGTTAAGTAGGGGCGTGTCACGCCCCGGGGGTTTAATTAAGAGGAAGACGACCACTAAAAATGGTTTGAATTTGCATATACTCTTTTTTTTTTGTTTAAAAAACCTCCTTCCCCGGCGCGTGCCCAGACCCGCCACATATACAGATTTACTCGAAAATCGGGCAGAGTCTCCTCTGTATATGCACGGCGTCGCGCCTGTTACAATAGTCGAACATAAGCAATCATTTTCCATTTAATCACAACAGTTCGAAGTAGTACGGTGCATGAAGACGAAACAATACCCGTGGCCAGTCAGGTTGAACGTATAAACTCACCGTTTTGAAAACAGGCCCACACGGCCTTAGGTTTTGAAAAACCGATTGGAAAACGGCATAAATCCACAAGGTTTAGAAAACGGGCCCACCCGACCCTAGACTTTTGAAAACAGTTTTCGAAGTCCTTTTTCTTTTGTTTTCTAGTTGGTTTGTTTAGAAAACGGCCAAACGGGAACAATAAAGGAAACAGTAGTGCATAACCAGAATGAAAGTACTCAACATCCACACGACCCCACAAGGGTATCGAGAACCACACAGTAACCTACAATACCAAATGAAATGCAGAGAAAGTAAAGAAAACAGCATACTAGGGCTCCCTCAGCCCGACTGCTGCCACCTCGGCCTCACCGTCGCCTACCTCTACCCCCTGGAGGTACCTGTCACAGAGTGGGTAGTCAGCGACACTATCATAATAACAATACTAAAGCAGTAAAGTAATACCAAGCCACAAAAGTAAGACTAGCCGGAGCAACCACTCTACTCGTAACGGTAACTCGCAACCACCTGTACCACCTGTAACACCTGTAACCCCGGTAACACCTGTAACACCTGACCGCGTCGGGCACCTATCCCGGCGGGTCGCACACCTGACCTCATCGGGCACCTATCCCGGCGGGTCGCACACCTGACCTCGTCGGGCACCTATCCGGACAGGTCGCACCGCTCGCACCTTGATGCCTCAAACCCCACACCTACGGGGGCCCCACTACATCCCCTCGTGGGTAACACGGGTCGAAGACCGCCTTTCCGGAAAAGAGCACCCTTTGCGGTGGCCAGACCGCGGGTGCGCGTGTCGCAACTCGAGCATAAGTAACCAGAACACGGGGTAATATAGTACATCATAGAAACCATCAGCGTTAGTACCGAATAACAATAAAAATCCCTTTCGGAATACTAACACTATACTCAGCCTCGACCGTAAACCCACCTTGTTGTCACGCTCCTGACCGATGCTAGGTTCTCCCGCGTCTCGGGTGCCCGCCCGGACCTACAAGAACCTGTCATACAGGAGTCAGAAATTCAAGACTCCGCAAGATCAAAGACTAGAACACCCGGCGCGCTCCACCCCTTGCGCACAATTCGTACCCGTACGCGCCCGGCCCCGCACGGCTGGGCGGCGTACTAACTGCGTGCGGTGCCGTCCGCACACAGCGTCACCCACATGCGGCGCTTCCCACTTGTGGGTGCGCGCGGCAACGGCGTTGCCCAAATGCGGCGCTGCCCGCATGCGGCGCCGCCCGCATGCGGTGCCGCCCGCACGCGGCGCCGCCCGCACGCGGCGCCGCCCGCCTGCGGTGCCGCCCGCCTGCGGTGCAGCCCGCATGCGGGGGCATGCGGCGCCGCCCGCTCGCGGCGCCGCCCGCATGCGGTGCCGCCCGCACGCGGCGCCGCCCGCATGCGGTGCCGCCCGCACCCGCATGCGGTGCCGCCCGCATGCGGTGCCGCCCGCACCCGCATGCGGTGTCGCCCGCGTGCGGCGCCGCCCGCATGCGGTGCCGCCCGCACCCGCATGCGGAGCCGCCCGCATGCGGCGGCGCCCGCATGCGGCACCGCCCGCATGCGGTGCCGCCCGCACCCGCATGCGGAGCCGCCCGCATGCGGCGGCGCCCGCATCCGCATGCGGTGCCGCCCGCATGCGGCGCCCGTATCCGCATGCGGTGCCGCCCGCATGCGGCGCGGCCCGCATGCGGGGGCATGCGGCGCCGCCCGCATGCGGCGCCGCCCGCATGCGGATGCACGCGGCGCCGCCCTCATGCGGCGCCGCCCGCATGCGTGGCTCCGGTGATGGCGCCGACTCCCCTCCTCCCTTTTTCCTACGAAAACCAAGAAACGCCCAAATCAAGAACCCTAAGCCATGCTTACCTTGGTTTCGTCGGCTAGGGTTGATCTAGGGAATGATCGTCCTGTTCTTGGGTGAAGGGTATGCCGGCGATCTTCCTTCTCCTCACCCGCTCCGCCTTGCTTCTCCACTCGATCGGTAAGGGAAATAGTAAGGTTTGGTTGGGAAACTGAAAGGTTGGGGAAGTGGGTTCTCGTTCCTCTTTGGGGTTTCGTACGCAAGGAAGTTAAGGGCAGGAAGTTGGGGGGAGTGGTGGGAAGTTGGGGCGGTTCGTGGGAAGTTGTGGGGTTGTGGGAAGTTGGGGGGGGGGGAAGTGGTGGGAAGTTGGGGCGGTTCGTGGGGAGTTGTACGACTGGGAAAAGGCGGGAGCGATTAAGGTGGCGGGAGCGGTTAAGTTGGGGAATGGGAATGAACCCACTTCAAGTCAAAAACGGGTACAAGTCGGGTGCGAACCAGGGTCCGATCTGCCTGAAAAACCGTGTTGACCACCTGAACCGTTAGCTACCTTCCGGAATTTATTCCGGGAGATTCCAGCGTCGGAATTCAAAACCGATTTCGCCGTCGTTCTCCGTTTCGCGAGCTCTATTAACTAAAAATACCCGCGAGCCCCGACGGTCTGTCCGGAAACAAGGAATTATTCGATCACCCTCCAGCCCCCCGAAATGAATTGCGAAATAATCGAAACCCAAAAGTAGACCCAAGAACATTTTAAACCAGCGGCTACTACACCACTCACCTCTTAAAACGAGTTTCGTCCTCGAAACTCAATCCTGGTTCGCGGTAAAGAGATAGGGGTAGCCCTCCCTCATCTTCGATTCTAGTTCCCACGTCGCTTCCCGCTCCTCGTGGTTGTTCCAGTGCACCTTTACATAGGGGATGTCTCGGTTTCGCAGCGTCTTGCTTTCTCTTGCTAGTATTCGCACAGGGGTTTCCTCGAAGCTTAGGTCCTCCTTTAGTTCGAGTGTCGAGACGTCCAGAACATGCGACGGGTCGGGGAGGTATTTCTTGAGCATCGAAACATGGAAGACGTCATGAATCCGGTTGAGGTTCCGTGGTAGGGCAAGGCGGTAAGCCACTGGGCCAATCCGTTCCAGGATCTCGAATGGCCCCACGAACCGCGGGCTTAGCTTGCCTTTTAACCCTAATCGCTTGATTCCCCTGGACGGCGAGACCCGCAAAAACACGTGTTCTCCTACCTGGAACTCTAAGTCGCGGCGCCTTCGATCCGCGTAGCTCTTTTGTCGACTCTGGGCGGTTAGTAAGCGTTGTCTGATGAGGCGCACCTTCTCTTCTGTTTCTTCCACCAAGTCGGGTCCCAAGAACTTCCGTTCTCCCAAGTCGTCCCAACAGATCGGGGATCGGCAGCGTCTCCCGTATAAGGCTTCGTAGGGTGCCATCAGGATGCTGGCCTGGTGGCTATTGTTGTAAGCGAATTCTACAAGTGGTAGGTAACGCTCCCAACCGACTCCCCAATCGAGTACACAGGCCCGAAGCAGGTCCTCTAGCGTCTGTATCACTCGCTCCGACTGCCCGTCTGTCTGAGGGTGGAAGGCTGTGCTGAAGTGCAATTTAGTCCCCAAGGCTTGTTGCAGACTCTGCCAAAACTTTGAGACAAAACGCGTGTCTCTATCTGATGTGATCGATGCCGGTACCCCATGCAGTCTTATAATCTCGCTGAGGTAGACTTGAGCCAACCGCTCTCTGGTCCAGGTTGTGTGAATCGGCACGAAGTGCGCTGACTTAGTTAGCCGGTCCACCACAACCCATATTGTGTCGTGTCCTTGTGGTGAACGTGGGAACCCGGTGACAAAGTCCATGGTGATATGATCCCACTTCCACTCCGGTACTGGTAAGGGTTGTAACTTTCCCGCCGGTCGTTGATGTTCCGCCTTTATCTGTTGACACACTAGGCAATGAGCTACAAATCGAGTTACACCCCTCTTCATCTTGGGCCACCAGAAGGTCTGCTTGAGGTCCCTGTACATCTTTGTGCCTCCTGGATGCGCTGCATAAGGGGCGCTGTGTGCCTCAGATAAAATTTCCTTCTTCAATTCCGGGGTATCCGGCACGCAAATCCGCCCGCGGAACCGTAGAGTGCCATCGCCTTCCAATGAAAAGTCACCTTCCTGATCCGAGGAGATCTTGTCTCTTACAAGCTGTAAGTGCGAGTCCGCCTGCCGTCCCTCTCGAATCTTTTCTAACAGTGTTGGCTTGACCACTAAAGTTAGAAGTTGTACAACCGTGCCTGCTGGCACTACTTCCAACCCTAGTCGTGAAAATTCCGCGATCAAGTTGCTCTGCTCAGTTATCGCACCCACCGATCCTCCCTCCAATCGCCCCTTCCTGCTCAGAGCGTCCGCTACCACGTTTGCTTTCCCCGGGGTGGTATTGGATCGTTAGGTCGTAATCCTTCCGTAACTCAAGACACCGCCTCTGCTGTCGTCGTCGGGGGGTGGTGACACCTTGTCTGCTACAGTCGCGGTAGTGGCCACTTCCGCGAAGTTTCCCCTCCGGGGGTTTGAACAGACCAACAAACTAGGTAGGGTTCTCTCATCAGAACCATTTGTAAGGGGTTCCTACCTGGCGCCCGACCCGCCTTCCCACTCTGTGATTTCCGTTCACAACTCCTAAGGCGGACTAGGGAAGTAACCCCACTCCTATCCTGTGATTTCTGGTTCTAGGATTCTGCATCACTGCTCCCCGGGGCGGCTGGGGAGGTCCGTCCACAACCTCTGGGCCAGCTACGTTCGGCGTGGCGGGGTGGGGACTCGGTATCGGAAGAGTCCGTCAGGCGTGGGTCGTCAGGTCTCGGTACCGGGGGTCTGGTGACGCCCGGCTTCCGGGGGCACTCGTAACGTGTGTGGCCCGGCCTGCCACACCGGAAGCAATGTTCGTCCCGCCAAGGGCAATCCATCATTGGATGCGCACCGTCACAAATGACGCATGGCGTTGGTGGTGCAGGTCCCTCCCTCATCGCCTGCCCGGGTTCCGGCCCGTTCCTCTGGCGCTTGGTCGCTCTGCCGCACTGGTAGGGGTCCCCTGTCGGGCGGGGGTAGGGGTGTGCCCGCCGTGTACGCTCTAGCTCCGCGCGCAAGGCCAGGTTGACCGCTCCCTGAAAGGTGGAAACGCCAGTCGGTGGTATCCCACGGGGGTTAACACCACCGGTGCCGTGCTGGGCGTGGTCGACACCCTCAAGCTCCTGGGTCAGTATACCCACGTGCTCCGCGAGAGTTAGCAGTTGCCCAGCCACGTCGCGCAGCTGGTTGCGTAGTAAGCGGTTCGCCTCTGCCGCAAGGTCCATGTCCGGCAGCAGTTACCTACCCAAAATCAGGCTTCTATCTGTGCACACCATGGAAACACATTAGTCCCAGCATACCAAGAAAACTGTGCGTAAATAAATCACACAAATCCCCCCTTCCCCCACGTTCACTCACGTCCTACACCCTTACGTCCCACACATTTCATTTATTCGTAGTTAAGTGTGATATCTCGATGGATGTTGGTCGTCACTGTTGTGATTAAAGCAAAGTCTCTGATACCATCTTAATCTGTCACGCCCCGGGGGTTTCATTAAGCGGAAGACGACCACTGAAAATGGTTTGAATTTGCATATACTCTTTTTTTTTTTTGTTTAAAAAACCTCCTTCCCCGGCGCGTGCCCAGACCCGCCACATATACAGATTTACTCGAAAATCGGGCAGAGTCTCCTCTGTATATGCACGACGTCGCGGCTGTTACAATAGTCGAACATAAGCAATCATTTTCCATTTAATCACAAAAGTTCGAAGTAGTACGGTGCATGAAGATGAAACAATACCCGTGGCCAGTCAGGTTGAACGTATAAACTCACCGTTTTGAAAACAGGCCCACACGGCCTTAGGTTTTGAAAAACCGATTGGAAAACGGCATAAATCCACAAGGTTTAGAAAACGGGCCCACCCGACCCTAGACTTTTGAAAACAGTTTTCGAAGTCCTTTTTCTTTTGTTTTCTAGTTGGTTTGTTTAGAAAACGGCCAAACGGGAACAATAAAGGAAACAGTAGTGCATAACCAGAATGAAAGTACTCAACATCCACACGACCCCACAAGGGTATCGAGAACCACACAGTAACCTACAATACCAAATGAAATGCAGAGAAAGTAAAGAAAACAGCATACTAGGGCTCCCTCAGCCCGACTGCTGCCACCTCGGCCTCACCGTCGCCTACCTCTACCCCCTGGAGGTACCTGTCACAGAGTGGGTAGTCAGCGACACTATCATAATAACAATACTAAAGCAGTAAAGTAATACCAAGCCACAAAAGTAAGACTAGCCGGAGCAACCACTCTACTCGTAACGGTAACTCGCAACCACCTGTACCACCTGTAACACCTGTAACCCCGGTAACACCTGTAACACCTGACCGCGTCGGGCACCTATCCGGCGGGTCGCACACCTGACCTCATCGGGCCACCTATCC
>JAQNDB010000364.1:35489-92532 GCA_029204045.2 Tillandsia leiboldiana | reverse complement strand
GTACGGTACCCTCCTCAGCGTACCGGTACCCAGCCAAATCCTCATTGAGTACCGGTACCCTCACTTGCGTTCCGGTATCAAGCCAAAACACACTGCGTACGGTACCCACTGCCCAGTACCGGTACCCAGGGACTTAGAAAATTTCTGAAGCTTTTCCCAAACGAAGTCCTGGGTTTCTCCAAAGCATTGGTTCCGTACCAAACATTGCGTCCGGTACTCAATGCCCCAAAAAATTCTGAGCCAAGCTGGGGCTCTCCAATTCGACGTCGACAACTCACTTTTCTATCTAAAGGCTTCCGCGTCGATCCGGTACACCCCCGAACTCACTGTAAACATAAAATACACATGTCCCAAAATTTTCTAATTTTTCTGCGGACCACTGCGAAGTCGGTACTCTATCCAATCCAATACTCTACAGGCGCGCAATGCCCTGAAAATGCCGATTCAAGCTGGGCTTCGCGCGTCGACGAAACAACCCGGACTCATCTGTAAACACCAATAGAACACGCCCTAGGCGATTTCTCCACACCACGCCAATCTTGCGAGGTCGGTGCACTATACGAAGCCCCGTACTCTACACTCTCCCTCCTTTAAAAGGGTTCGTCCTCGAAACCAGAAATAAATTCATAACTCAGGAGGGTTCTCAATCAAATGGGATAGGAGATCCTCAACTCATCCTCAGGCTCTCAAGTGGCCTTTCTCTCATCATGATGGCTCAACTGGACCTTCACCAAAGGTATCACCCGACTGCACAATTCTTTAGCTTCACAAGCAAGAATTTGCATCGGTCGTTCCTGATAGCTCAAATCCTCTTCTGACTCCAAAGAAGCGAAGTCCAAATCATGCAAGGGATCCAATCGATACTTCCCCGAATGGATACACCACGTCCTCATGGGTGCCTGCCAATCATGGCGTAGCGCAACTCGGTGAGCAACTGATCCAATGCGCTCTAACTCCTCGAATGTGCCAATATTCGCGGACTCAACTTCCCGCGAAATCTCAAATCTACGCATCCCCGCGGATAGTGGTTTCAGAAATCATGGTTTCCAAATCCACACTCAAGCTGTTAAGGAATTTGAGTTGGCGTAGTTTCGTGAAAGGTTCAAGTCTTGAAGATTGAAGGTGAAGAAGGTTGGATCATTTAACTCAATCTCAAGAAAGAAGAATTCAAAAGGATCAGGTATGTGTTAACTAAAGATTATTGGTGATCCGAATACTTCTTGTAGTGTAGAAACACCTGGAAGATTTTTAATTGCATAAAAATCAAAACTGGTGTTTCGTACATGTTCAGGATCCGGATCAGACCAGCGATCCGGATCCCGAAGGTTGTTGTTTCATACATTCTTCAATCCGGATCGCAGCATCTCACGATCCGGATCCCGAACGTTGAGTTTTCTGATTGTATGAACGATCCGGATCAGGCATTCCGATCCGGATCCCGAACGTTTGTTTTTCTGGAAACCTCTTTCTTGCTACTGCAATCCGGATCGCCCAAATCCGATCCGGATCGCCGTCCGTAAAAATTCCAGAAATGTTTTTTTGATTCTTATCTCCTTCCAAATGTTTCTAACCTATAAATAGACCCTATGACTCTTTTTCTAGGGTTAGAAAGAAAGAAGAAGAAGAAAAATACTCCAATAATTGATATAGAGCCGTCATAATCAAATATCATCTTATACGGCCCTAGATCCACATATAGAGAAGAAAGGAAATCATTAGATAATCCTATGTTTCTTCATCTATATTGATTAGTTTGGTCTAGGTTTTCATACTCACATCTTGAGTTGAATCAAACTAATGAATACTTAGATGGTATTTCCGATCTATCTTTGATCTAAGTATTCGGCGGATCATCACCACCGAAAACAACGATTTACCCCAAACGGCGCGTGGATTCGCGTGTCCCTTGTGGATTCAAGGTTCAACCGCTCTCGTGGATTCGGAGCGAGGCACGTTCGTGGATTCGAAGGGTGCTACTGGGTGAAGACCGTGGATTCGGTCGGACGTCGTGGATTCGACGTTGGACGCCGTGGATTCGGCGTTGGGCGCAGATCGTGGATTCGAGAAGCGTCGTGGAGCGAGCGGAGAAGATCCTCTAGGAGCGTATGGAAAAGGTTGAGTCGTAAGTGTGTACGGTAATCACCTTGTACGTGTTTTAATTCTAGTGGATTTCGCCGTGTTATCGGTCCCGTGATTTTTTACTCCGGTGGAGTTTTCCACGTAAAAATCTTGCGTGTTATTTTTATTTCCGCATTGGGTTTTTACGCAACGATTTTTGAGTGTTTATACTTTTACACCTATTCACCCCCTCTAGGTGTTTCTTCCCCTTTTAGATCTATATTACATATAACCCAACAAGTGGTATCAGAGCGGGAATAGGGTTGTAAACAATGTTGAAGGTGGAAACATCAACGACCCCCTTTCTTTGATGGAACAAATTATGCGTACTGGAAAGTACAGATGAAAGCCTTTTAATTTCCATCGACGAAAGGGTGTGGCAATCATTGAATTGGATGGACTAATCCAACTGAATTATCTCTGATGTTCGCACCTTAAAACCTAGGTCGAAATGGACCAAGGAAGAGTTGGATTCATCTTCTTACAATGGCAAGGGAATTAATGCTATTTTTAATGCCTTATGTAGGACCCCCGAACCCCATGCAGCATTTTCCGATGGATCCACTGTTAGAACACCTGTTGTTGGTGTATCTGGCCCATGGTGCATCAATGGGATGCCACAGATGGACCCTGTAAGGTTTTATTAGCTGTGTTGGCTTTCGGCTGGGTTTGCCGAAATTTTGAAAAAGAATTAGGCCAAATAGACGGCGGAAATGGATTCAGCGCGGAAAAACGCTTGAAAATGGCTTTTTGTTTGCCAAATTCTGAGTCCGGATGCCCAAAAACGGACTCCCGGAAAATTTACTGGATTTCTGGTGCATGGGGGAGCCGTGGACCGGCGGGGGAGCCACGTGGCAGGCCCTGATTGGCCGGCGCACGCAGCTGGGTCCACGGAGCACTGGGGTTTGGACCGGGGTGCACCGGGAGGCGCGTGGACCGGCAGGTGTCCACGTGGCAGCGCCTGATTGGGCGGCTCTGGTGCGCTCGGTCTGCGGGAGTGCGCGGGGAGGCGTGGACCGGGGGCGCGCCACGTGGCGGCACCCGGTTGGCGGGCGCATGAGCGCGCGGTCCACGCAGCGCGCGGGGCAGGTGGCCGTACGCGGGGCAGGCGCGGGCGACGTGGGAGGTGCCACGTGGCGCCCGCTGATTCGCGGGCGCCACCTGCCGCGTTGACGCGGGCAGGGACACGTGGCGCTCCCCGTGGCGGCTTGCACGGCTGCGGCGTGTTCGGGGGACACGTGGCGGGCGCCGGCGCGGGTCGGACCAAGCAAGCGTCCGGCCGGATCCCGTGTGCGGGCTGGGCCGGGCCGGGCCGCACTGTGCGCGCCCGAAACCGGCCGGGCCGGGCTGCACTGTAGCCGCCCGAATTCGGGCTGGGCCGCACTGTAGCCGCCCGAATCTGGGCCGGGCTGCACTGTAGCCGCCCGAATCTTGGGCAATTTTGGTATTTCTTCATTTGTTTTTTGGGGCCTTTAATAGCAGCCCGAGCCTCTTTCTTCTCCCCTTTTCTCCTCTTTTCGAGCCTCCTCTGCCCGAGCAACCTTAAGAAGAATTCTTCATCTTCAAGCTCTGGATCCACCTGCAAAGTTTTGGGATTTTATGGGCACGCATCCCGAGGTTCTCTATTTTACGGCGCGGCGCGACGTGGTGGTTCCTGTGTTCTTCTTCGGCGCAGCAGCAGTGTTTTAGCTCCCCTGGTCTACTCCGACGATCTTTTCGAGCGATTTCTTCGCGCTGGATTCGTAACAGGTGAGGCTACGATTTTGGGGTTTCTCGGACATTTTCAGATTTCACGTTTTTCGAGGTGTTTCTCGTGCTCATTGGGGACCCTTTTTTGCTGTGAGATTTTGGTGAGGGCAGGCACCTTCTTTTGAGGAGATCTTCGCGCACGAGTCTCGGATCAAGACGTGCTTATAGACTTTTTCATCTACTCGACGCGAGGATCATCGTGGATTTTTCTTGGAATTTTTGGAGACCTTCCCGAAGGTATACACTGTTCTTTTATCTGTACAAGAGTTACAGTTGAATGGTTTGGGATTGTGCGCACCGATACTGTGGAATTGTAACTTGGCCTACGGTGCTCGGAATTGGACGTGCAGGTACCTGTTTCGAAGCTATCGACGCGAGGATCGCCGTGGTATTTTTATCAGAATTTTTGGAGTTCGTTTTACAGGTGAAAATTTCGCAGTAAGTGGACTGTTTCCCAGCAGATTTGTAAAACCTGGATTTTATTGGATTTAAAGTGTACTGTAGCCTTATGTTGTACCAGGAGGGATTGTGGGCTGTGCTGAACCTGTTGGACCTAGAGTGGTTATTTTCCTGGTTTTCTCAGCTGTACGGCTCCGGACAGTTAGCGTTTTCAGGTGGTGGGCTTGCTTTCAAGATCTATGGACTGTACTCTAATTCTATTGAATATAGAATCATGCATGATAGTGATTGGACTTGGGTAGCATGCTAGAGCGTAGGAATTGTTGATCCTTGTTTTATCTGTCGATCTTGTAATCTCTTGCTTCCTACTATCATGTTAAATATTTGTTATATTGGAACTGACCTAGCACCCCCGGCATATGTTGCATGTGTAACCAGACCAGTAGAAAACCTCACTTGGGCTAGGGTTATTATGTTTAGACAATCCACACTTTATGTCGCATTCCTGGACTTAGTGTTATCCTCGCCCGGATAGTGGGCCGAGCGGTCGGGACTTCTCTATAGTGTGGGATGCATTGCACTCGTGCTTGGGAGCAGAGTGGAGTCTGGTAGATGTAGTGGTTCGCTTGTCTGTATCGGGAACCGTTTGGGGTAAATGGTGGACCCGAGAGATCTTGTTTTCCCCTGTTTGGGTCGTCGCCACTGTGTTAGTGCAGGTAGTTTACTAGTGTTAGCCGGACCTAGAACCCAGAACTCTTTTTGACATATACATGATTTTAGTCTACCAATGTTTTCTTCCAAACATCGAAGGGCCCGCTGGAGTCTGTTCGTGTTTGATTGGACAAAGTGCATCAGCCCTTCGGGGTTTGGGTAAAACACTTGTTTTCTAACTGTTTTTTCTAAAAAGAACTAAAATCATTAAATATGGATTTCTTCCAGATCAAATTAGTTTTCAATAACAAATGTCACCTTTTCCGGTAAATCTCCCCACTCGAGAGGATTCGAGTGGTCTGGGTTCTAGGGTCGTTCCTCTGTCGGGACGAAGCCACGGGGGCCGAGCCTGGAACCTGTTCTTGTTTGATAGGGTTGTAGGTGTAGGTCCCCCGGGACTTTCGGGCCCTGTTGGTGTCTTCCGCGAGTTGTATTGTGATTATTGCCTTCCCGAACTATAAGGGATCGTGAACTTCGATAGTCGAGCCTAGAGTCTGTCTTGTTTGATAGGGTTCTTAGCACCGGTCTATCGGGTTTTCCGAACCCTTATGGTTGTCGGTCTTTCTGGAGAGTTTAGTGTTCTCTTGTGGGAGCCGTCTGGTGGACGGTGGCCCCAGCTGTGTGACTTCCAGCTTGGTGTTGTTGGTCGATCTTGTTGATCGTGGTTTGGACTACAGCCTGCATGAGCCATATTTGAGCTCGACAGAGATACGCGGATACTTTTCCTCGGTGGGGTCGCTCCCCTCGAGAGCCACTCCGGAGTTGGGCCTGTTACTTGCTATCGCGACTTGTCGACGTCGTCCCTCTGACTGGCCCAGTTAGTGGCAGTCACGGACACCCTACGGTAGACCCGTCCTGTTGAGGATATGGGGCAGTAGGTGGGCGCAGGTTTGACTGGACCCTTTGAGGCAGTCAGTTTAGATTTGGTGAGTTTACTGTGTGTGTTAGTAGATGCATCATGTTTCATCTGTCCCTTTTCTTGAGCATCTAGATAGAGGCATAGTAGCTGTTGAGTTACTTTTCCAGCCTTTCATTTCAGTTTTATATTGTTACTTTATGCCTCTAGTAGACTTAGTGGGCAGACCGTCGGGCTTGTTGGCGGCACCCACTGAGAACTACTTGGGACGTAGTTCTCACACCCGTCGTGGTGTATTTTTCCCACAAGGGACTTCTCCTCCGGTTCCTGCTGCTCCTGTTGCTGCTTCTTCTGATCGAGGTAAGGGAAGTCGCGAGATAGTTCCCCACCAGTCGTCGTCCAGAGAGTAAATGTACCCTTATTACTTTTGAGAGTTCCTGTTGAGAGAACTTTGTAGTGAGGTATAGAGTTGTATTTATTTTCTACTGCTCGAGTGACTTTTGTACTTTTGGTGAGGACTTGTGTTGTATATAGTTTTTATTTCTAGCAGTTTTACCTTTCAGCTCTGATATCTGCATAGTATAGATGCTCTTTTGCAGGTTTAGTCGCTTCGTCTATACGGGCTTCCGTATGGGCGGCGGATCTGTTGGCGAGCCCGGGTCGCAGTTTCGACGCCGGGGCGTGACAGATTAGTTGGTATCAGAGCCTAGGTTGTAGGTCATTAGGACTTAGAAACCCTAGGCTTGTGGTTGGACACTAGGATGACTACGTGAGAGTCGTGACTGTTAGCGAGAGTCCTGATTGAGTTTTTACCTCTCCCAAGGGATGGGATGAGTGACTGGCATGTTTATTCTCCTAAGCGATTATGTTGGCTGCAGACAACATAATGCTAGGGAATGGATGACATGTCCTAGACTTTCGCTGGATTGGGTCGTGTGTTGTTTGGTACTGTCCTGATGTTTCCATGTGTGTTGCAGGTGGGCACGATGCCTCCCCGACGCGGGGTGCAGACGCGTTCTCAGCCTTTTCCCTCCGATGAGCCTGGGCAGGAGGAGCCAGCGCAGGGTCAGCAGAGTGAGGTGCAGGAGCTTCGGGCTCAGTTGGCCCAGTTGTCTGAGGCGGTGCAGCGCCAGGAGGAGGCTTCTCAGCGCCAGGAGGAGGCTTCTCGGCGCCAGTAGGAGGCCTTTGGTCGGATGATGCTTCTTTTAGAGCAGAGGACGCAGCCTGTGGTAGCACCCCCTGTGTGTTCGCCTGTGCCTTCTTCGCCAGCTGTGGCGCCCCCTGTGGTCCCGTTAGCGCCGGCTATTCCTGTCGAGCCGGTTTCTAGCATACCACCACCTGGATCGATGGACCTTTGACTTTGGCTGAGCAGAGTGCGGTGGTGGATCTGTTGATGAGGTTCCGCCGGTTTGATCCACCCCGTTTTTCTGGTATGAGTGCTGAGCCGTGGGAGGCAGAGTCTTGGATCACGGCCATGGAGCGTCATTTGAGAGTTTGTTCGTTGATGATCGATTTCGAGTCTTTTTGGCTACACACTACTTGGAGGGCAACGCCGAGGCTTGGTGGCGGCGTGTGCGGCCTGCTGGTCCGCCTGGGACGCAGATTCTTCCCTGGGCGGAGTTCCGCAGACTTCTGTTAGGGGCCTTCTTTCCTGAGAGTGTTCGCCAGAGATTAGAGGAGCAGCTGAGAAATCTCCCGCCAGGGAGATCGGCCCGTGAATGCATACATAGCCGAATACAATCAGCTGTTGGCTAGTATGCCTCACGTGGCCAGGGACGAGTCTCACCGGATCTACATGTTCGAGCGGGGGCTGCGCCGGGATATTTATCAGCTTGTTCGCTCACGCAGAGATTACAGACTTTGGAGGCATCGATGGAGCAGGCGTTATATATTGAGTCTGGAGAGGCAGTGATGTCAGAGGTGGCTCTAGCCCCCGTAGTGATTCCTGGGGCGAAGCGCCCAGCACCGGGTGATGAGGGGCAGACGAGCGGGCAGGGACCTCCGAGACCTCCACGATCTCATCCTGAGGGTCGTGGGTTTCGTAGGCGCCGGAGATCTGGTGAGCCCCAGCAGCAGCAGCATCAGCGGTATCGGCAGCAGCGGCAGGAGCGGTGCGTCATCTGTGGCGGGCCTCATCCCCCGTCGCAGTGTGATCAGAGACAGGGGCGGTGTTTCCTTTGTGGAGAGTTGGGACATTTCCGCGCAGCTTGCCCCCAGGCCATTTTGTCAGTGCGGCCGATTGCGACAGCACCCCCCTTGCCCATCCATGCAGCGGGAACCCCTCCGGCACACCAGCGGACAGAGTGGGCCACGACGTCGGGACAGACGGGACGGCGACCTGCAGCACCCAGTGGACGGGTTTATGCAGCCCTGTTGGAGGACACCCCGGCAGCGGATCGTGCTGCGGCAGGTATGATTTTATTTCAGCTAGCTGAGTTGAGCATTTTGTTACCGCTGCATTCTTCTGCTTTATTAGTTGAGTATCTGCATCGGCATCCTTGCATGGGTATGGGTTAGGAATTTCTGCTACTGTTTTAGCTATTGGATTCTTCCCAGTATCCTTTGAGTAGAGGAGGATCGCGGTGTATGATCAGTGCAGTTGAGACTTGGGACTTCACTTGCTGTTGTGACGATTCAAGGACAGCTCCAGGACTTGGTTTGAGCACCCAGGTTGGGCTGATTGATGCGGTGCTGTGCTACGACTGATGATGGAATGAAAGCAGTTATCCTTCTGCGAGTTGGACTGGAGGAGTTCGTTTTCTCGGATTGTCGGCGTATCCTTCCAACAGCATGGGCTTCAGCGACTGTGGACAGACGCCACCTCGGGAGCAGACGTGATGTTAGGACTAGTGGTTATGTCCTTAGGAGTCTCGGTTAGTGATAGCTTCCTTTTGTGGCCACAGTAGGGATGACACCAACACTTCTCCCCCTTTTCTCACCTTGTACTGAAATTTACGAGCAGGACGAAAACTTCGAAAGATTGCTCCAGAAATGGAGACAGTGCCCGAACCTGTTCTTGTTTGATTGGGGCGAAGGCACTGATTTTTCGAAATTTTCGGACTTTTCGCTAATTTCAGCTGTTTTCTAAATTGAGGGTTGGAGTTGATGTCTTTCCTGCTGGTGGAGCCGTATCTTTCTTGTTAGTTTAGTGTTGCGTTCTTGGTTGTTTTGATTGTTTTGGTTTTATTGTTGTGGCGTGTTTTTGTTTCGGGGACGAAACTTCCTTTTAGTGGGGGAGGATGTAGGACCCCCGAACCCCATGCAACATTTTCCGATGGATCCACTGTTAGAACACCTGTTGTTGGTGTATCTGGCCCATGGTGCATCAATGGGATGCCACAGATGGACCCTGTAAGGTTTTATTAGCTGTGTTGGCTTTCGGCTGGGTTTGCCGAAATTTTGAAAAAGAATTAGGCCAAATAGACGGCTGAAATGGATTCAGCGCGGAAAAACGCTTGAAAATGGCTTTTTGTTTGCCAAATTCTGAGTCCGGATGCCCAAAAACGGACTCCCGGAAAATTTACTGGATTTCTGGTGCATGGGGGAGCCGTGGACCGGCGGGGGAGCCACGTGGCAGGCCCTGATTGGCCGGCGCACGCAGCTGGGTCCACGGAGCACTGGGGTTTGGACCGGGGTGCACCGGGAGGCGCGTGGACCGGCAGGTGTCCACGTGGCAGCGCTTGATTGGGCGGCTCTGGTGCGCTCGGTCTGCGGGAGTGCGCGGGGAGGCGTGGACCGGGGGCGCGCCACGTGGCGGCACCCGGTTGGCGGGCGCATGAGCGCGCGGTCCACGCAGCGCGCGGGGCAGGTGGCCGTACGCGGGGCAGGCGCGGGCGACGTGGGAGGTGCCACGTGGCGCCCGCTGATTCGCGGGCGCCACCTGCCGCGTTGACGCGGGCAGGGACACGTGGCGCTCCCCGTGGCGGCTTGCACGGCTGCGGCGTGTTCTGGGGACACGTAGCGGGCGCCGGCGCGGGTCGGACCAAGCAAGCGTCCGGCCGGATCCCGTGTGCGGGCTGGGCCGGGCCGGGCCGCACTATGCGCGCCCGAAACCGGCCGGGCCGGGCTGCACTGTAGCCGCCCGAATTCGGGCTGGGCCGCACTGTAGCCGCCCGAATCTGGGCCGGGCTGCACTGTAGCCGCCCGAATCTTGGGCAATTTTGGTATTTCTTCATTTGTTTTTTGGGGCCTTTAAATAGCAGCCCGAGCCTCTTTCTTCTCCCCTTTTCTCCTCTTTTCGAGCCTCCTCTGCCCGAGCAACCTTAAGAAGAATTCTTCATCTTCAAGCTCTGGATCCACCTGCAAAGTTTTGGGATTTTATGGGCACGCATCCCGAGGTTCTCTATTTTACGGCGCGGCGCGACGTGGTGGTTCCTGTGTTCTTCTTCGGCGCAGCAGCAGTGTTTTAGCTCCCCTGGTCTACTCCGACGATCTTTTCGAGCGATTTCTTCGCTGCTGGATTCGTAACAGGTGAGGCTACGATTTTGGGTTTCTCGGACATTTTCAGATTTCACGTTTTTCGAGGTGTTTTCTCGTGCTCATTGGGACCCTTTTTGCTGTGAGATTTTGGTGAGGGCAGCACCTTCTTTTGAGGAGATCTTCGCGCACGAGTCTCGGATCAAGACGTGCTTATAGACTTTTTTCATCTACTCGACGCGAGGATCATCGTGGATTTTTCTTGGAATTTTTGGAGACCTTCCCGAAGGTATACACTGTTCCTTTTATCTGTACAAGAGTTTACAGTTGAATGGTTTTGGGATTGTGCGCACCGATACTGTGGAATTTGTAACTTGGCCTACGGTGCTCGGAATTGGACGTGCAGGTACCTGTTTCGAAGCTATCGACGCGAGGATCGCCGTGGTATTTTTATCAGAATTTTTGGAGTTCATTTTACAGGTGAAAATTTCGCAGTAAGTGGACTGTTCCCAGCAGATTTGTAAAACCTGGATTTTATTGGATTTAAAGTGTAACTGTAGCCTTATGTTGTACCCAGGAGGGATTGTGGGCTGTGCTGAACCTGTTGGACCTAGAGTGGTTATTTTCCTGGTTTTCTCAGCTGTACGGCTCCGGACAGTTAGCGTTTTCAGGTGGGTGGCTTGCTTTCAAGATCTATGGACTGTACTCTAATTCTATTGATATAGAATCATGCATGATAGTGATTGGACTTGGGTAGCATGCTAGAGCGTAGGAATTGTTGATCCTTGTTTTATCTGTCGATCTTGTAATCTCTTGCTTCCTACTATCATGTTAAATATTTGTTATATTGGAACTTGACCTAGCACCCCCGTCATATGTTGCATGTGTAACCAGACCAGTAGAAAACCCTCACTTGGGCTAGGGTTATTTATGTTTAGACATCCACACTTTATGTCGCATTCCTGGACTTAGTGTTATCCTCGCCCGGATAGTGGGCCGAGCGGTCGGGACTTCTCTATAGTGTGGGATGCATTGCACTCGTGCTTGGGAGCAGAGTGGAGTCTGGTAGATGTAGTGGTTCGCTTGTCTGTATCGGGAACCGTTTGGGGTAAATGGTGGACCCGAGAGATCTTGTTTTCCCCTGTTTGGGTCGTCGCCACTGTGTTAGTGGCAGTAGTTTACTAGTGTTAGCCGGACCTAGAACCCAGAACTCTTTTTGACATATACATGATTTTAGTCTACCAATGTTTTCTTCCAAACATCGAAGGGCCGCTGGAGTCTGTTCTTGTTTGATTGGACAAAGGCATCAGCCCTTCGGGGTTTGGGTAAAACACTTGTTTTCTAACTGTTTTTCTAAAAAGAACTAAAATCATTAAATATGGATTTCTTCCAGATCAAATTAGTTTTCAATAACAAATGCCACCTTTTCCGGTAAATCTCCCCACTCGAGAGGATTCGAGTGGTCTGGGTTCTAGGGGTCGTTCCTCTGTCGGGACGAAAGCCACGGGGGCCGAGCCTGGAACCTGTTCTTGTTTGATAGGGTTGTAGGTGTAGGTCCCCCGGGACTTTCGGGCCCTGTTGGTGTCTTCCGCGAGTTGTATTGTGATTATTGCCTTCCCGAACTATAAGGGATCGTGAACTTCGATAGTCGGAGCCTAGAGTCTGTTCTTGTTTGATAGGGTTCTTAGCACCGGTCTATCGGGTTTCCGAACCCTTATGGTGTCGGTCTTTCTGGAGAGTTTAGTGTTCTCTTGTGGGAGCCGTCTGGTGGACGGTGGCCCCAGCTGTGTGACTTCCAGCTTGGTGTTGTTGGTCGATCTTGTTGATCGTGGTTTGGACTACAGCCTGCATGAGCCATATTTGAGCTCGACAGAGATACGCGGATACTTTCCTCGGTGGGGTCGCTCCCCTCGAGAGCCACTCCGGAGTTGGGCCTGTTACTTGCTATCGCGACTTGTCGACGCCGTCCCTCTGACTGGCCCAGTTAGTGGCAGTCACGGACACCCTACGGTAGACCCGTCCTGTTGAGGATATGTGGCAGTAGGTGGGCGCAGGTTTGACTGGACCCTTTGAGGCAGTCAGTTTAGATTTGGTGAGTTTACTGTGTGTGTTAGTAGATGCATCATGTTTCATCTGTCCCTTTTCTTGAGCATCTAGATAGAGGCATAGTAGCTGTTGAGTTACTTTTCCAGCCTTTCATTTCAGTTTTATATTGTTACTTTATGCCTCTAGTAGACTTAGTGGGCAGACCGTCGGGCTTGTTGGCGGCACCCACTGAGAACTACTTGGGACGTAGTTCTCACACCCGTCGTGGTGTATTTTTCCCACAGGGACTTCTACTCCGGTTCCTGCTGCTCCTGTTGCTGCTTCTTCTGATCGAGGTAAGGGAGTCGCGAGATAGTTCCCCACCAGTCGTCGTCCAGAGAGTAAATGTACCCTTATTACTTTTGAGAGTTCCTGTTGAGAGAACTTTGTAGTGAGGTATAGAGTTGTATTTATTTTCTACTGCTCGAGTGACTTTTGTACTTTTGGTGAGGACTTGTGTTGTATATAGTTTTTATTTCTAGCAGTTTTACTTTCAGCTCTGATATCTGCATAGTATAGATGCTCTTTTGCAGGTTAGTCGCTTCGTCTATACGGGCTTCCCGTATGGGCGGCGGATCTGTTGGCGAGCCCGGGTCGCAGTTTCGACGCCGGGGCGTGACGCCTTATCTCAAACTGAATTCTCTCGCGTCTCGGCATGTGAGACTGCGAAAGAAATCTGGGATGTTCTTCAGGTTACACATGAGGGAACTAACATCGTGAAGATTCAGAAACTGCAAATGCTTACGAGCAAGTTTGACTCTATCTTGATGGCAGAAAATGAATCTTTCACGGACTACTATACACGATTGCAAGACATCGTAAACTCATGTGCTAACCTGGGAGAGAAGATTCCAGAATTTAAGGTTGTAAGAAAAATCTTAAGAACTCTTCCTAAACGATTTCGCCCAAAGGTTACAGCCATTGAAACTATTAAACACCCGGACGAAATGCGTGTAGAAGAATTAGTTGGTTCATTACAAACATATGAAATGACATTTACTACTAACAATTCTTCTGGAAAAGCATCCTCTTCTAAGTCTTCAGGTTATGCGTTGAAAACAACTAAGGAAGAAGACGCGGATACATCCTCCTCAGACGATGACGAGAACCTTTCTATGGAGGAATTTGAGAAGCAGCTCGCTCTCTTGACAAGGAAGTTTCGCCGCAACTTTCGAAGGGGTAATTCAAGTAAATCTCCATCCTTCGGAAAGTCGAACAAAGGCAAGGGTACTTCAAGTTACAAGTCAAGAAAGCAAGAGAACTTCTCAAAGGATAAGAAAAGTTCAGAGGGACAACTACAATGCTTCAAATGTCGAGGCTACGCCCACATTGCAACGGAGTGTCCCAACAAGTATCCGGCAAAGAAGAAGGCGATGCAAGTCGTCACTTGGGATGACAACTCAACGTCAAATGAGTCGTCTTCAAGTGATGAAGAAAAGAGCACCACGGCATTCCACGCGTCCACATCTTCACCCTTCATGTGCTTTATGGCAAGTACGTCCGAGTCATTGTCCAACTCCACTGTTGAAAAGATTGCAACGGACAACGAATCGGATGATTCGGAAGGTGAAGATTTTGCTCTAGCCTACCACAGACCTTTACGGGATTCAAAGAAACCGGCTAAGCAAAACAAGGGGTTGAGAGGGAGATTGCAGGATCTCGAAGAAGAAGTAAAAAGGGTAACTTCTCTCTCGACCGATCTTGAAGTGGAAAGGGATAATTTGATAAAAGCAAATGTTTCCCTTCAAGAGTCCAATGAGCAACTCGAGAAGAATTATATAGATATGGTGAACAAAGCGAATTACTTCTTGAAGCTCTACGGCGAGGCCCGACAGGAAAAATTGGAAATGACAGAGACCATTCTCCAACTCAAGGATGACTTACAGCAATTTTCATCTGGAAGGAGTAAGTTGGATAAACTTCTTGGTCTTGGTCAAACAAACAAGTTCGGCCTCGGATACAATCGAACTGAAGACAATTTTAGTTCGGTTGGGACAGTCTTTGTGCCTCAGTCGGTATCTCCTCCTCCGACACCGGAATTCACGACAACCAACGACAACAAGCCTCCTTCACCCTTTTCGGAATCGTCAAGCACAAAGGTATGTTTTCGTTGTAATTTTGTAGGGCACATTGAAAGAAATTGCAAGATTGGAGCTCAAAGATCAAATCAACCACATCTTGCAACTGCTACCAAAAAGTTCACTCCCCGGAATTCAAAGAAGGATTTTTCAAAAGAAAAGAACATTGGTAGTACTTCAAACAAGACGATGACAAAAGAAAAAGATCAATCATACAAGACGTCTTCATCAAGGAAAATTTCTCAACCATTGCCAACATACTCCAAAACTCAAAAGGTTTGGGTATGCAAAGGTGAAATCCTTCCTTGTCTTTAATCGTTCTACGATTAAATGTTGTGTAGTTTATGTAGACTATTTTTCTTTCTTTTGGCCAACTCGTCAACCATCTTTGGGAGGTAAATGGTATATTTTCTTGATGATTGATGATTTCTCTCGGTATTCTTGGGTAGCATTTTTAAAAGAGAAAGCTGATACTTTTGATTCTTTTCACGAGATTTGCCTTCGTATTATGATTGAAAAGAATGAAAAGATCATTCGTGTTAGAAGTGATAGAGGTGGAGAATTCGTTAACTCTAAATTCATTGACTTTTGCACTTCAAACGGTATTAAGCATGAATTCTCTGCACCCTATACACCTCAACAGAATGGTGTTGTCGAGTGCAAAAACAGGGTTGTTCAAGAGATGGCACGTGTTATGCTTCACAGCCGGAATTTACCGCTACATTTTTGGGCTGAAGCTGTGAACACAGCAATCTATGTAATTAATCGAGTTTATTTGCGCCCGGGAACGTTAAATACACCATATGAACTATGGTGTGGTAGAAAACCCAACATCAAATATTTTCGCATCTTCGGGAGTCGGTGTTACATTTTACGTGACCGTGAAAATCTTGGAAAGTTTGACTCTCGAAGTGACGAAGGGATATTCTTGGGGTATTCTACAAATAGTAGAGCATATCGAGTATTTAACTTGGAATCTAAGACGATCGTAGAATCTATAAATGTTAAAGTAGATGAAGCTTTTCACTTTGGATCTGGAAAATCTACCCTCGATATCTCTCTAGATGATGATTCACCTGCCATTGCATATTCTCATAATAATACTTCCAATATTAATGATGCATCTAATGGTTCTTCAAGTTTATCTGATGTGCAGGAATCATCTCATATACCTCCAAGTACTCTGTTTCAACAAACGCTACGAATCTCCAAGGATCATCCGGAATCGAATATTATTGGAGATCCACAAGAAGGAGTTAGAACTCGGAGGCAGTTGGTTTGTGGATTCGCTTGCTACGTATCTTTAATCGAACCAAAGAACATAGATGAAGCTCTTCAGGATGACTACTGGATTAAAGCAATGCAGGAAGAGCTCCATCAATTTGAGCGAAACAAAGTCTGGGAATTAACGAAGCCTCCAAAGCAACATAATGTGATAGGTACCAAATGGATTTTCAAGAACAAGAAAAATGAGGATGGTACTATCATCAGGAACAAGGCACGATTAGTTGCTCAAGGCTACTCTCAAGTAGAAGGTATAGACTTTGTTGAAACATTCGCCCCTGTAGCTAGACTCGAGTCCATTCGTATACTATTTGCTATTGCGTGTCATTTTAAAATCAAATTATTTCAAATGGACGTTAAGAGCGCGTTTCTAAATGGGTTTTTAAATGAGGAAGTTTATGTGGCTCAACCGAAAGGTTTTGTAGACCATAAACAACCTAACCATGTTTTTCGTTTGAAAAAGGCTCTTTACGGTCTGAAACAAGCACCGCGAGCATGGTACGAAAGGTTGACAAAGCACCTTTTGGAGAAGGGCTATACTCGAGGGGGAGCTGACAGGACTCTCTTTGTGAAGCATTATCAAAGCAATTTCATTGTAGCACAAATCTATGTCGATGACATTGTATTTGGCGCAACAAGAGATAATGATGCTTCTAAATTCGCGGAGACCATGGAAAGCGAATTTGAGATGTCCATGATCGGCGAATTGACGTATTTCCTTAGATTGCAAATTAAACAAAATGATGAAGGTATTCACTTGTGTCAATCCAAGTATGCAATGGAGTTGGTTAAAAAGTTTGACTTAGAAAATTCGAAGGATTTTCCGACTCTAATGGGAACTAGCCACAAGGGACTTGGAAGTGATTCACAAAGTGAGAATGTAGACGAGAAACTGTATCGAAGTATGATTGGAAGTCTACTTTACCTCACGGCTAGTCGCCCGGATATATCCTTTAGTGTTGGGATTTGCGCGAGATATCAATCAGCACCAAAGGAGGTTCACCTGAAAGCGGTGAAAATGATCATCCGGTACATCAAAGGATCAATTAATTTCGGAATTTGGTATCCTATGGGAACTAGTTTGGATATTGTTGGATACTCAGATGCCGATTGGGCAGGATCAGTGGATGATCGGAAAAGCACGAGTGGTGCATGCTTCTATCTTGGCCATTGCCTTGTTGCATGGCACAGTAAAAAGCAGAATTGCATAGCACTCTCGACTGCCGAAGCGGAATACATTTCAGCGGGTAGTTGTTCAACCCAACTCATTTGGATGAAAAGTGTGTTGAGCGACTTCCGGATTTCAGCATCTTCGGTAACAATTCTTTGTGACAACACAAGTGCAATTAACATTTCTAAAAACCCTGTGTTGCACTCTAGAACAAAACATATTGAACTTAGATATCATTTTCTTAGAGAGCTAGTTGAATCAAATACTCTTCAACTTTCATATATTTCAACTGAGGATCAATTAGCTGACATTTTAACAAAACCTTTGGATCAAAAACGTTTTATTCATTTGCGAAAAGCAATTGGAATGCTTTCCTTGAAATAAACTTCTTTTTGAAACCTTTGCTTAGGATAGGTTTTGTTTTTGTTTTGTTTTGTTCATTATCTATGTTTGTACATAGGACATTAATTGAGCATAGATCATAATTGACTTTAATTTGCATCTTTTCGCACATTTAGAAATTTATTATGCTTTTGCCATCATAATATTTCTCTGTTGCAATGATCATTTATGTTAATTAAATCATCTTCTAAGTGATCAAAGTCAATTTCTCTCTCAATGATCTCTTGGTATAGTCATTTTCTTATTTGACTGCTTAGTCGAGTATGAAATCGAGATCAATTTTTGGTTGAATACTTTATATCTTAAATAATTGATAGCCAATTGAGGGGGAGTCAAAGAAATGTAAATGCTCAAAAGATGTGGAAAGAGTTACATCCCAATGAGGAGTGTGAAAACTACCACCACATGGAGGAAAGAGCTACCACCTCGGTCGTCCGAGTATTGTGTGCAGCTACCACATGTATACCAAGCATGGTTGTTCATTTTGTTATTAAGTAAAATGCATGTTGAAATACTTGACTTCGTCAAATTTCAAGGTTGGTATAAGGTGGGATTTTAAAGAAAGATGCTCAAAGAGCCACTCTCTTCAACAGATTGTCTAGATAAATTATTTACCATATTTGGGATTTCAAACATCTATTGATCTTTGTATTTCATTTTCTTTACCGAATTGATGATTTGATAAAGGCATTACTCATAAGATCAAGTTAGATGTAATTGAAGGTGTTCAACTTTAAGGGATTTAATTTTTGTAAATTCTCGTTTCATTTTTGGATATTATTGATAGATTTGGCATAATCTAATTCTTGTTGTATGAAACGATGATTTTTGTTTAAAGTTGATACACGATTGTGCTTACATACTTTTTCTGGATCTTATGAAATTTTTCTAAAGAAAAAGTTGGAGCCGATCCGGATCGGGCAAGCTGATCCGGATCCCGAACGCAGGCTTCTTCCTGCGGCTGGCCGATCCGGATCGAAATCTCGATCCGATCCGGATCACGGCTAGGGTTTTAATAAGAACAAGAGGGTTTTGATTTCTTTTACCTTAATCTTTTGTTCTCAAGTCTCTAGAGCCTCTCTCTCTAGAACTATTGCACCTTGGAGCTTTCCAAACTCAAGTTCTTCGAATACAAGTAAGTTTTATTGATCAAAATCCCGTTTTTCACAGTTTTTCTCTATTTTCTTCGAAACGTGATGAGATTTTTCTATCTTTTTCATTTTTGAATGGTTTTTGGTCAAATTTCTTTTGAAATAAGAACTCTGGGTAGATTAGTTTTGATTATATGCTAGGTATTCTCCTGATTAACGGATTTTTAGGCTTCGATTTCTAAAATTTCGGTTTTAGGGCATATAATAAGGATTTTCGAAAATCATGCAATTGATCTATTTTTAAAAGTCCTTTTGCAAAACTAATTTGATTCTTAGTCTCTCTACATGATTATGATTGTTTGGGTACAATTTTTCAAATCTTTGAAAATTAACAATTTATCATGTGTTCTTGAGTTGGTCTTCACAGGATACATTTTTCACTAGCAATCAAAATGGTGATCACTTGGATTATTTTCCTACTTGCTGCCATGGTACATGTCAAGGATACTACCAAGCCTAAGAAGGTTAAGAAAGCGAAGAAGACTAAGGATGATTCCGACACTGAATCAGAGACGGAATCGATTGACTGGGATAACATCGAAATCGAGGGAACTGTCCCCATTATCTCCAAAGGGAAAGCAACTGCTGAAGCTTCAAAGCCTACTACTACTGAAAAGGGCAAAGCCCCAATAGAAGAAACCTCTGGGAAGACAAGAAGAAAAGGTGTTGCTCGCAAAAGAGGGTGTGCTCAAGGAATCTCCATTGAGCAACCAGCTGCTAGCCAAGCACCTCCACAAGATTTTATCAGCTCGGCTAGGATTAAGGAAAATGAAGAGGGAAGTGGAATTCAAATTACTGAATCCCTCTCTAGAGCATACTCGGTACCTAGCGAATCCGCATGGACTGAAGACCAGCATGCATCATCTGCCTCTACAACTCGTCCAGCGACTTCCAAGAGAAACGCTCTAGAAGCTACTGTATTGGCCGCCATTCATCAGGACCAAAGAAGACTTTCTGCTGAGCAAGAGAAATTGGGATTAGGTCTCCAACAAATGGCCGCTGACCAAAAACAGATGAAGAAGAAATGTTCCAAATTATCGCGAATGCTGAAAGGAATCTTGAACAAGATAGACGATACTAGCTCAGACAGTTCTGATTTGGCTTGATCTCTTATGCTCTAACCCTTATCGTTTCTATTGCAGGTTTTTAAGTTTTAGGTTTTAGTTTTAGTTCTCAGGATTTTCGTTATTCTGATCTATTTAACTCTCCTTAAATTTTTTGTAATTTTGGCTTTGTTTGTGACAAAAAGGGGGAGAGAGTTTAGAGAGAACTTGAACAATGAGGATGTGAATGTGTGAACTGTTGGGTTGTATGTAATAAGGATCTAAATAGGGGAAAAAACACCTAGAGGGGGGTGAATAGGTGTAAACGTATAAACACTCAAAAATCGTTGCGATAAAAACCCAATGCGGAAATAAAAATAACTCGCAAGATTTTTATGTGGAAAACTCCATCACCGGAGTAAAACACCACGGGACCGATAACACGACAGAAATCCACTAGAATTAAAACACGTACAAGGTGATTTACCGTACACACTTACGACTCAACCTTTTCCATACGCTCCTAGAGGATCTTCTCCGCTCGCTCCGCGACGCTTCTCGAATCCACGATCTGCGCCCAACGCCGAATCCACGGCGTCCAACGTCGAATCCACGACGTCCGACCGAGTCCACGGTCTCCACCCAATAGCACCCTTCGAATCCACGAACGTGCCTCGCTCCGAATCCACGAGAGCGGTTGAACCTTGAATCCACAAGGACACGCGAATCCACGCGCCGATTTTTGGGGTAAATCGTTGTTTTTGGTGGTGATGATCCGCCGAATACTTAGATCAAAGATAGATCGGAAATACCATCTAAGTATTCATTAGTTTGATTCAACTCAAGATGTGAGTATGAAAACCTAGAATCAAACTAATCAATATAGATGAAGAAACATAGAGTATTCTCTAATGATTTCCTTTCTTCTCTATTTGTGGATCTAGAGCCGTATAAGATGATATATGAAAATGACGGCTATGTGGATTGCCCCAGAAAAAAGAGTCATAGGGTCTATTTATAGGTTAGAAACCCTAGGAAGGAGATAACAATCAAAAACCTACCGTTTCTGGAAATTTTACGGACGGCGATCCGGATCGGATTAGCTGTGATCCGGATCGTCGTAACGAGTCAGGTAGTTCCAGAAAAACGAGGGTTCGGGATCCGGATCGAAGTGCTTGATCCGGATCGTTCATACAGTTCACCAAACATCAACGTTCGGGATCCGGATTGTGAAGCCTGATCCGGATCGTTCAAGGAAAATGGTAAACTCAATGTTCGGGATCCGGATCAAGAGAGGCTACGATCCGGATTGAACTGGTGTATGAACGAACCACCTTCGGGATCCGGATCGAACAACCTGATCCGGATCCTAAGCATGTCCCAAGTCCAGTTTTTGATTTTTATGCAATGAAAGATTCTTCCAAGTGTTTCTACACTACAAGAAGTATTCGGATCACACAAAATCTTTAGTTAAACATACCTGATCCTTTTGAATTCTTCTTTCTTGAGATTGAGTTAAATAATCCAACTTTCTTCACCTTCAATCTTCAAAACTTGAGACTTTCACGAAACTACGCCAACTCAAATTCCGTAACAATCTCCCCCTTTGGCGGTTTCGTGACAAAACACAGATCCACTAAAGAAAATTCAAAAAGATATTTTTGTTGCTATCACCATACAACAAAAATTTACAATGGAGATCCAAAAACTTAAAAACATGAGATAAACTCCTAAAACAGACTCTAGACTTAGACATCTGTACTCTCTGCACAAAGAAATCATTCTTGACAAAAAGAGATCGTTAGATACCTCAAGAATATTTAACATTTAAAACCTAGTACAGAGATAGAGTTTATCTGATCATCATGACATTTGAGAAATCAGATATGTAAGAGAATCATAGTCAAAAACCAACATATCTTCTATGCAATCAAAAACCAATTGTCATGTTAGTGAACATCAACTTGTTAGTTATATTACATGCCCAAATAGTTAGTTGAATAGTTAGTCGAGGCATGCATTCAAACAAATGAAAACCAAAAGTTGAAGTTCTGCTTACCTTTCAAGTTGAGGTTATACTTACCTCGATGTTCACACATTCATGAGGTTATACTTACCTCGATGTTCACACATTCACATCATCATTGTTCAAGTTCTCTCTAAACTCTCTCCCCTTTTTTGTCACAAACTAAGCCAAAATCACAAAAATTTAAGGAGAGTTAAATAGAATAAAATAAAGAAACTCCTGAGAACTAAATAAGAACAAAAGCTTAAAAAAAAACCTGCAAAAGAAAGATTAGAGAAAAGAAGAAAAACTTTATGCAGAGTCGTCGGAGCTGATACACCCAAGCTTCTGAAACATTTTCTTGATCCGTTTGTTTATAGAAGCTTGTTCCTTCTTAACTTCTTTGATATCCTCTTTCATTTCAGCGACATCAGTAGCCATGCGCTCTTGCTCGTTTGAGAGTCGCTGTTGTTCCTTAAAGATTGAACTCACTGACGCATCATCATCAGAAGTGGATGGAGGTGCCTGCTGTGCTGGTGGAACAGGAGGAGTTTCTGCCGGTGCAGAGGTTGTCGCTCGTTGTTGTTGTGCTCGTTGCCGGTGAGGAGGTATTAAGGGTTCATCTTGTTTAGTCGATAAAGACTTCACAATTGTTGTCTCATTAATGGTGCCCAAACTGTACATGTATGAGCTCGCGCTTGTATCGACTTTAAACTTTCTAAGGATGCGCATGATAATCATTGGGTAGGGTAGTCTCTCTGTGGGGTGAGAGTGTTCCACATACCGCGCCATCCTTGACCAAATGAGATAAGAAATATTCAAGTTTGCTCCCATCAATGCGGCCGGGTTTCCAAGAAGATAAAGGAATAACATCCTTTCCCATCGAAGAACCTTCGTATTCATGTTGGGAAGAATGTTGTAGCAGACAATGAAGTTTATATATCTATACTCTGGTCGAAGCTCTTTAGAGAAAGCAGAGTTTCCGGTTGACAAAGTATCCGGAACACAGATTCCATTGACTACAACTCTCCAGGAGTTGGTGTTGAAGCTTTGAGTTTTTAGGTAATGGAGTCCATCAGCTCTGGCTGTCATACCTAGCACATCTCCAATCAGTTGGGGTGTGACTTTGATTTTGATATTTTTAACCAAAGTATGAAATTCTCGACGTCCATCATTGTGATCAATTAGACTTGCAGCGTTCTGATAAAACATTCGAACTGAGTGTGGACAGTACCCAGTAGTCTCAGGGAAGTTGCAAATTTGAGCAAGACCAACCTGGTCAAACAAAATTCCAAAAGCTGCAGATCGTTCCTTCATCGGTTTGACATTGACATGTCTCTCGCCAATGCATTCCCTCTTCTCAAAGTCCTTGATTCTTGCGGAGCTGATGAAGTCTTGTGGAGGAGGCTGGCTAGCAACTGGTTCCTCAATGGTAATTCCCTGAGCACTGCCTCTTTTTCTTGCACCAGTTTTTCTTTTTGTTCCAACTGGACTTGGTTCCATTGGTGCTTTCCCTTTTTCAGCTGCAGTAGGTTTTGAAGCTTCAGCAGTTGCTTTTCCTTTGGAGATAATGGGAGCAGCTCCCTCGATTTCGAGGTTATCCCAGTCGATCGATTCCGTCTCCGACTCCGTGTCGGAATCATCCTTAGTCTTCTTTGCTTTCTTAGCCTTCTTAGGCTTGGCAGTATCCTTGACATGTACCATGGCAGCAAGTAGGAAAATAATCCAAGTGATCACCATTTTGATTGCTAGTGAAAAATGTATCCTGTGAAGACCAACTCAAGAACACATGAAAAATTGTTAATTTTCAAAAATTTGAAAAATTGTACCCAAACAATCATAATCATGTAGAGAGACTAAGAATCAAATTAGTTTTGCAAAAAGACTTTTAAAAAAGATCAATTGCATGTTTTTCGAAAATCCTTATTATATGCCCTAAAACCGAAATTTTAGAAATCGAAGCCTAAAAATCCGTTTATCTTGAGAATACCTAGCATATAATCAAAACTAATCTACCCAGAGTTCTTATTTCAAAAGAAATTTGATCAAAAACCAGCCACAAACAAAATTGATCCATGAAATTCATCACGTTTGAGGAGGAAAAGAGAAAAACGGTGAAAAACCGAGATTTTGATCAATAAAACTTACTTGGAGTTGAAGAACTTGAGTTTGAAAGCTTCCAAGAAGGATGAAATCTAGAGAGAGAAGCTCTGGAAACTTTGGAACAAAAGATTGGAGTAAAAGAAATCAAAACCCTTTTGTTCTTTATAAAACCCTAGCCGCGATCCGGATCAGACCATGCTTGCGATCCGGATCGGCTACCCGCAGTGAGAGACTGCTTTCGGGATCCGGATCGGCAGGTCCAATCCGGATCGTCAGCCCGCAGAAGAATACCTGCGTTCGGGATCCGGATCATCTTGCCCGATCCGGATCGGCTCCAACTTTTTCTTTAGAAAATTTCAGAGAAATTCAAGAAAAACCAGAAAAAGATTGTAAGCACAAATGTGTATCAACTTTAAACAAAAATCATCGTTTCATACAACAAGAATTAGATTATGCCAAATCTATCAATAATATCCAAAAATGAAACGAGAATTTACAAAAATTAAATCCCTTAAAGTTGAACACCTTCAATTACATCTAACTTGATCTTATGAGTAATGCCTTTATCAAATCATCAATTCAGTAAAGAAAATGAAATACAAAGATCAATAGATGTTTGAAATCCCAAATATAGTAGATAATTTATCTAGACAATCTGTTGAAGAGAGTGGCTCTTTGAGCATCTTTCTTTAAAAACCCACCTTATACCAACCTTGAAATTTGACGGAGTCAAGTATTTCAACATGCATTTTACTTAATCAAAATTTGAACAACCATGCTTGGTATACATGTGGTAGCTGCACACAATACTCGGACGACCGAGGTGGTAGCTCTTTCCTCCATGTGGTGGTAGTTTTCACACTCCTCATTGGGATGTAACTCTTTCCACATCTTTTGAGCATTTTACTTTTCTTTGACTCCCCCTCAATTGGCTATCAATTATTTAAGATATAAAGTATTCAACCAAATATTGATCTCGATTTCATACTCGACTAAGCAGTCAAATAAGATAATGACTATACCAAGAGATCATTGAGAGAGAGAAATTGACTTTGATCACTCAGAAGATGATTTAATTAACATAAATGATCATTGCAACAGTGAAATATTATGATGGCAAAAGCATAATAAATTTCTAAATGTGCGAAAAGATGCAATTAAAGTCAATTATGATCTATGCTCAATTAATGTCCTATGTACAAACATAGATAATGAACAAAACAAAACAAAGACAAAACCTATCCTAAGCAAAGGTTTCAAAAAGAAGTTTATTTCAAGGAAAGCATTCCAATTGCTTTTCGCAAATGAATAAAACGTTTTTGATCCAAAGGTTTTGTTAGAATGTCAGCTAATTGATCCTCAGTTGAAATATATGAAAGTTGAAGAGTATTTGATTCAACTAGCTCTCTAAGAAAATGATATCTAAGTTCAATATGTTTTGTTTTAGAGTGCAACACAGGGTTTTTAGAAATGTTAATTGCACTTGTGTTGTCACAAAGAATTGTTACCGAAGATGCTGAAATCCGGAAGTCGCTCAACACACTTTTCATCCAAATGAGTTGGGTTGAACAACTACCCGCTGAAATGTATTCCGCTTCGGCAGTCGAGAGTGCTATGCAATTCTGCTTTTTACAGTGCCATGCAACAAGGCAATGGCCAAGATAGAAGCATGCACCACTCGTGCTTTTCCGATCATCCACTGATCCTGCCCAATCGGCATCTGAGTATCCAACAATATCCAAACTTGTTCCCATAGGATACCAAATTCCGAAATTAATTGATCCTTTGATATACCGGATGATCCTTTTCACCGCTTTCAGGTGAACCTCCTTTGGTGCAGATTGATATCTCGCGCAGATCCCAACACCAAAAGATATATCCGGGCGACTAGCCGTGAGATAAAGTAGACTTCCAATCATACTCCGATAAAGTTTCTCGTCTACGTTCTCACTATGTGATTCACTTCCAAGTCCCTTGTGGCTAGTTCCCATTGGAGTCGAAAAATCCTTCGAATTTTCAAGATCAAACTTTTTAACCAACTCCATTGCATACTTGGATTGACTCAAGTGAATACCTTCATCATTTTGTTTAATTTGCAATCCAAGGAAATAAGTCAATTCGCCCATCATGGACATCTCAAATTCGCTTTCCATGGTCTCCGCGAATTTAGAAGCATCATTATCTCTTGTTGCGCCAAATACAATGTCATCGACATAGATTTGTGCTACAATGAAATTGCTTTGATAATGCTTCACAAAGAGAGTCCTATCAGCTCCCCCTCGAGTGTAGCCCTTCTCCAAAAGGTGCTTTGTCAACCTTTCGTACCATGCTCGCGGTGCTTGTTTCAGACCGTAAAGAGCCTTTTTCAGACGAAAAACATGGTTAGGTTGTTTATGATCTACAAAACCTTTCGGTTGAGCCACATAAACTTCCTCATTTAAAAACCCATTTAGAAATGCGCTCTTAACGTCCATTTGAAATAATTTGATTTTAAAATGACAAGCAATAGCAAATAGTATACGAATGGACTCGAGTCTAGCTACAGGGGCGAATGTTTCATCAAAGTCTATACCTTCTACTTGAGAGTAGCCTTGAGCAACTAATCGTGCCTTGTTCCTGATGATAGTACCATCCTCATTTTTCTTGTTCTTGAAGATCCATTTGGTACCTATCACATTATGTTGCTTTGGAGGCTTCGTTAATTCCCAGACTTTATTTCGCTCAAATTGATGGAGCTCTTCCTGCATTGCTTTAATCCAGTAGTCATCCTGAAGAGCTTCATCTATGTTCTTTGGTTCGATTAAAGATACGTAGCAAGCGAATCCACAAACCAACTGCCTCCGAGTTCTAACTCCTTGTGGATCTCCAATAATATTCGATTCCGGATGATCCTTGGAGATTCGTAGCGTTTGTTGAAACGGAGTACTCGGAGATATATGAGATGATTCCTGCACATCAGATAAACTTGAAGAACCATTAGATGCATCATTAATATTGGAAGTATTATTATGAGAAGATGCAACGGCAGGAGAATCATCATCTAGAGAGATATCGAGGGTAGATTTTTCAGATGCAAAGTGAAAAGCTTCATCTACTTTAACATTTATAGATTCTACGATCGTCTTAGATTCCAAGTTAAATACTCGATATGCTCTACTATTGGTAGAATACCCCAAGAAAATTCCTTCGTCACTTCGTGAGTCAAACTTTCCAAGATTTTCACGGTCACGTAAAATGTAACACCGACTCCCGAAGATGCGAAAATAATTGATGTTGGGTTTTCTACCACACCATAGTTCATATGGTGTATTTAACGTTCCCGGGCGCAAAAACACTCGATTAATGACATAGACAGCGGTGTTCACAGCTTCAGCCCAAAAATGTAGCGGTAAATTCCGGCTATGAAGCATCACACGCGCCATCTCTTGAACAACCCTGTTTTTGCGCTCGACAACACCATTCTGTTGAGGTGTATAGGGTGCAGAGAATTCATGCTTAATACCGTTTGAAGTACAAAAGTCAATGAATTTAGAATTAATGAATTCTCCACCTCTATCACTTCTAACACGAATGATCTTTTCATTCTTTTCAATCATAATACGAAGGCAAATCTCGTGAAAAGAATCAAAAGTATCAGCTTTCTCTATTAAAAATGCTACCCAAGAATACCGAGAGAAATCATCAATCATCAAGAAAATATACCATTTACCTCCCAAAGATGGTTCACGAGTTGGCCAAAAGAAAAAAAAATAGTCTACATAAACTACACAACATTTAATCGTAGAACGATTAAAGACAAGGAAAGATTTCACCTTTGCATACCCAAACCTTTTGAGTTTTGGAGTATGTCGGCAATGGTTGAGAAATTTTCCTTGATGAAGACGTTTTGCCTGATTGATCTTTTTCTTTTGTCATCGTCTTGTTTGGAGTACTACCAACGTTCTTTCCTTTTGAAAAATCCTTCTTTAAATTCCGGGGAGTGAACTTATTGGTAGCAGTTGCAAGATGTGGTTGATTTGATCTTTGAGCTCCAATCTTGCAATTTCTTTCAATGTGCCCTGCAAAATTACAACGAAAGCATACCTTTGTGCTTGACGATTCTGAAGAGGATGAAGTAGGCTCGTTGTCGTTGGTTGTCATGAATTCCGGTGTCGGAGGAGGAGATACCGAGGCACAAAAACTGTCCCACTCGAACTTGGACTGTTTCCAGTTTGAGTGTATCCGAGGCCGAACCGATTTGATTGACCAAGACCAAGAAGTTTATCCAACTTACTCATTCCTGAAGAGAATCGCTGTAAGTCATCCTTGAGTTGGAAAATGGTCTTTGTCATTTCCAAGTTATCCTGTCGAGCCTCATTGTACAGCATTAAGAAGTGATTCGCTTTATCCACCAGATTTATATGTTCCTTCTCAAGTTGCTCATTGGACTCTTGAAGGAAAACATTTGCTTTTATCAGGTTTTCCCTTTCCACTTCAAGAGCGTTTGAGAGAGAAGTCGCCCTTTTTGCTTCTTCTTCGAATCATGCAATCTCCCTCTCAAACTCTTGTTTTGCTTAGCCACTTTCTTTGAATCCCTCAAAAGTCTGTGGTAGGCTAGAGCAAAATCTTCACCTTCCGAATCATCCGATTCGTTGTCCGTTGCAATCTTTTCAACAGTGGAGTTGGACAACGACTTGGATGTACTTGCCATAAAGCACATGAAGGGAGAAGATATGGACGCGTGGAATGCCGTGGAGCTCTTTTCTTCATCACTTGAAGACGACTCATTTGACGTTGAGTTGTCATCCCAAGTGACGACTTGCATCGCCTTCTTCTTTGCCGGATACTTGTTGGGACACTCCGTTGCAATGTGGCCGTAGCCTCGACATTTGAAGCATTGTAGTTGTCCCTCTGAACTTTTCTTATCCTTTGAGAAGTTCTCTTGCTTTCTTGACTTGTAACTTGAAGTACCCTTGCCTTTGTTCGACTTTCCGAAGGATGGAGATTTACTTGAATTACCCCTTCGAAAGTTGCGGCGAAACTTCCTTGTCAAGAGAGCGAGCTGCTTCTCAAATTCCTCCAAAGAAAGGTTCTCGTCATCGTCTGAGGAGGATGTATCCGCGTCTTCTTCCTTAGTTGTTTTCAACGCATAACCTGAAGACTTAGAAGTGGATGCCTTTCCAGAAGAATTGTTAGTAGTAAATGTCATTTCATATGTTTGTAATGAACCAACTAATTCTTCTACACGTATTTCGTCCGGGTGTTTGATAGTTTCAATGGCTGTAACCTTTGGGCGAAATCGTTCAGGAAGAGTTCTTAAGATCTTTCTTACAATCTTAAATTCTGAAATCTTCTCTCCCAGGTTAGCACATGAGTTTACGATGTCTTGCAATCGTGTATAATAGTCCGTGAAAGATTCATTTTCTGCCATCAAGATAGAGTCAAACTTGCTCGTAAGCATTTGTAGTTTCTGAATCTTCACGAGGTTAGTTCCCTCATGTGTAACCTGAAGAACATCCCAGATTTCTTTCACAGTCTCACATGCTGAGACGCGAGAGAACTCAGTTTGAGATAAGGCATTAAAAATAGCATTAATTCCCTTGCCATTGTAAGAAGATGAATCTAACTCTTCCTTGGTCCATTTCGACCTAGGTTTTAAGGTGCGAACATCACCAATAAATTCAGTTGGATTAGCCCATCCTAATTCAATTGATTGCCACACCCGTTCGTCGATGGAAATTAAAAAGGCTTTCATCCGCACTTTCCAGTACGCATAATTTGTTCCATCGAAGAACGGGGGTCGGTTGATGTTTCCACCTTCAACCATTGTTTACAACCCTATTCCCGCTCTGATACCACTTGTTGGGTTGTATGTAATAAGGATCAAAATAGGGGAAAAAACACCTAGAGGGGGGTGAATAGGTGTAAACGTATAAACACTCAAAAATCGTTGCGATAAAAACCCAATGCGGAAATAAAAATAACTCGCAAGATTTTTACGTGGAAAACTCCATCACCGGAGTAAAAAACCACGGGACCGATAACACGGCAGAAATCCACTAGAATTAAAACACGTACAAGGTGATTTACCGTACACACTTACGACTCAACCTTTTCCATACGCTCCTAGAGGATCTTCTCCGCTCGCTCCGCGACGCTTCTCGAATCCACGATCTGCGCCCAACGCCGAATCCACGGCGTCCAACGTCGAATCCACGACGTCCGACCGAGTCCACGGTCTCCACCCAATAGCACCCTTCGAATCCACGAACGTGCCTCGCTCCGAATCCACGAGAGCGGTTGAACCTTGAATCCACAAGGACACGCGAATCCACGTGCCGATTTTTGGGGTAAATCGTTGTTTTTGGTGGTGATGATCCGCCGAATACTTAGATCAAAGATAGATCGGAAATACCATCTAAGTATTCATTAGTTTGATTCAACTCAAGATGTGAGTATGAAAACCTAGAATCAAACTAATCAATATAGATGAAGAAACATAGAGTATTCTCTAATGATTTCCTTTCTTCTCTATTTGTGGATCTAGAGCCGTATAAGATGATATATGAAAATGACGGCTATGTGGATTGCCCCAGAAAAAAGAGTCATAGGGTCTATTTATAGGTTAGAAACCCTAGGAAGGAGATAACAATCAAAAACCTACCGTTTCTGGAAATTTTACGGACGGCGATCCGGATCGGATTAGCTGTGATCCGGATCGTCGTAACGAGTCAGGTAGTTCCAGAAAAACGAGGGTTCGGGATCTGGATCGAAGTGCTTGATCCGGATCGTTCATACAGTTCACCAAACATCAACGTTCGGGATCCGGATTGCGAAGCCTGATTCGGATCGTTCAAGGAAAATGGTAAACTCAATGTTCGGGATCCGGATCAAGAGAGGCTACGATCCGGATTGAACTGGTGTATGAACGAACCACCTTCGGGATCCGGATCGAACAACCTGATCCGGATCCTGAGCATGTCCCAAGTCCAGTTTTTGATTTTTATGCAATGAAAGATTCTTCCAAGTGTTTCTACACTACAAGAAGTATTCGGATCACACAAAATCTTTAGTTAAACATACCTGATCCTTTTGAATTCTTCTTTCTTGAGATTGAGTTAAATAATCCAACTTTCTTCACCTTCAATCTTCAAGACTTGAGACTTTCACGAAACTACGCCAACTCAAATTCCGTAACATGAACATCAAGGTAAGTATCACTTCAACTTTGACTTTGGTGAAGGGTAAGTATCACAACTTTGGTTTTTATCTTGTGATTTGTTGCATGTTCCTACTAACTATTCGACTAACTATTTGGACATGTATTATTACTAACAAGTTGTTTGATTACTAACAAAGCAAAGTTATGACATTTGGAATTTTATTGCTTAGAAGATATGTCAATGTTTGATTGTGATCTTATTACATATCTGAATTATTCAATGTCATGGTGAGCATAAACTCTATCTCTGTTAGGTTTTGAATGCTAAATATTCTTGAGGTATCTAACGATCCTTTTTTTTGTCAAGAATGATTTCTTTGTGCAGAGAGTACAGATGTCTAAGTCTAGAGTCTGTTTTAGGAGTTTATATCTCATGTTTTTAAATTTTTGGATCTCCATTGTAAATTTTTGTTGTATGGTGATAGCAACAAAAATATCTTTTTGAATTTTCTTTAGTGGATCTGTGTTTTGTCACGAAACCGCCAAAGGGGGAGATTGTTACGGAATTTGAGTTGGCGTAGTTTCGTGAAAGGTTCAAGTCTTGAAGATTGAAGGTGAAGAAGGTTGGATCATTTAACTCAATCTCAAGAAAGAAGAATTCAAAAGGATCAGGTATGTTTAACTAAAGATTATTGGTGATCCGAATACTTCTTGTAGTGTAGAAACACCTGGAAGAATTTTTAATTGCATAAAAATCAAAAACTGGTGTTCGGACATGTTCAGGATCCGGATCAGAGCCAGCGATCCGGATCCCGAAGGTTGTTGTTTCATACATTACTTCAATCCGGATCGCAGCATCTCACGATCCGGATCCCGAACGTTGAGTTTTCTGAATTGTATGAACGATCCGGATCAGGCATTCCGATCCGGATCCCGAACGTTTGTTTTTCTGGAAACCGTCTTTCTTGCTACTGCAATCCGGATCGCCCAAATCCGATCCGGATCGCCGTCCGTAAAAATTCCAGAAATGTTAGGTTTTTGATTCTTATCTCCTTCCAAATGTTTCTAACCTATAAATAGACCCTATGACTCTTTTTCTAGGGTTAAGAAAGAAAGAAGAAGAAGAAAAATAATCCACATAACTGATATAGAGCCGTCATAATCAAATATCATCTTATACGGCCCTAGATCCACATATAGAGAAGAAAGGAAATCATTAGATAATACTCTATGTTTCTTCATCTATATTGATTAGTTTGAGTCTAGGTTTTCATACTCACATCTTGAGTTGACTCAAGCTAATGAATACTTAGATGGTATTTCCGATCTATCTTTGATCTAAGTATTCGGCGGATCATCACCACCGAAAAACAACGATTTACCCCAAAATCGGCGCGTGGATTCGCGTGTCCTTGTGGATTCAAGGTTCAACCGCTCTCGTGGATTCGGAGCGAGGCACATTCGTGGATTCGAAGGGTGCTACTGGGTGAAGACCGTGGATTTGGTCGGACGTCGTGGATTCGACGTTGGACGCCGTGGATTCGGCGTTGGGCGCAGATCGTGGATTCGAGAAGCGTCGTGGAGCGAGCGGAGAAGATCCTCTAGGAGCGTATGGAAAAGGTTGAGTCGTAAGTGTGTACGGTAAATCACCTTGTACGTGTTTTAATTCTAGTGGATTTCGCTGTGTTATGGGTCCCGTGGTTTTTTATTCCGGTTTGGAGTTTTCCACGTAAAAATCTTGCGTGTTATTTTTATTTCCGCATTGGGTTTTTTATCGCAACGATTTTTGAGTGTTTATACGTTTACACCTATTCACCCCCCTCTAGGTGTTTCTTCCCCTATTTAGATCTATATTACATATAACCCAACACAAGCCTCCAATTGGCATAACTCCCCCGTTGCTCCTTAGCAACCAGAATGCTCAAAATTCTACAAATACACTCTCGCATCCATCTACAGGGGAAGAAGTTCAATATCGGGAACAACGCTCAACCCCTTACTCTCAATTTCCAAGTTCCAAAAGTGGCATCCACTGATCGATCACCTCATTCCAAGGTTGCACTGCTTGCCTAGACAAGGCGTAACTGACCATAATGTCCTCGCCGGGATAATACTATAATATCAATCATACATCTTTGATAACTCTATCCACCGGCGTTGCCTCAACCAAATTCCTCCTGAGTAACCAAGTACTTCAGGTTCAAGGGTCGATGGATAACTCAATTCTCTCTCTATCACAGGCAACATCTACCTTGATGCGGATATCAATCTCAGCTTTAACTCCTCGAAGCTATACTGGCCCTGCTTAGTCCAAAAGCTTCTGACCTCTGTCACTATCATAGGTCTAGGCCCAACCCAAACGGCATCACTCTTCGTTGGGTCCATTGTCACTCCTGCAGCCGAAATCACATGGCCTATGTCACGCCCCGGGGGTTTCAATCAGTGGAAACAATCAATAAAAAGGGTTTGTTTTGTGTATCTATTTTTTTTTTTTGAAATGCCTTCCTCCCCGGTGCGTGCCCAGACCCGCCGCATACACAGAATCACCCTGCAGATGGACAGAGTCTCCTCTGTATATGCACGGCGTCGCGGCTAATACAACATGCAAACATGGAAGCTTATTCAATCACAACAGTTCTCAACATTTACACAACTAAACTGTTACGGAATTTGAGTTGGCGTAATTTCGTGAAAGGTTCAAGTCTTGAAGATTGAAGGTGAAGAAGGTTGGATCATTTAACTCAATCTCAAGAAAGAAGAATTCAAAAGGATCAGGTATGTTTAACTAAAGATTTTTGGTGATCCGAATACTTCTTGTAGTGTAGAAACACCTGGAAGAATTTTTCATTGCATAAAAATCAAAAACTAGACATGGGACATGTTCAGGATCCAGATCAGATATTCCAATCCGGATCCCGAAGGGTGTTCGTTCATACACTGGTTCAATCCGGATCGCAGCATTTCGTGATCCGGATCCCGAACACTAGTTTTACCTTTTTACTTGCACGATCCGGATCAGGATTTGCAATCCGGATCCCGAACGTTGATGTTTGGTGAAACTGTATGAACGATCCGGATCAGCCATTTCGATCCGGATCCCGAACCTTCATTTTTCTGGAAACCATCTTTCATGCTACTGCAATCCGGATCGCCGAAATCCGATCCGGATCGCCGTCCGTAAAATTTCCAGAAATGGTAGGTTTTTGATTCTTATCTCCTTCCGGGGGTTTCTAACCTATAAATAGACCCTATGATTCTTTTTCTAGGGTCAATCCAAATAGAGCCGTCATAATCAAATATCATCTTATACGGCCCTAGATCCACTTATAGAGAAGAAAGGAAATCATTAGATATTACTCTATGTTTCTTCATCTATATTGATTAGTTTGATTCTAGGTTTTCATACTCACATCTTGAGTTGAATCAAACTAATGAATACTTAGATGGTATTTCCTATTTATCTTTGATCTAAGTATTCGGCGGATCATCACCACCCAAAAACAACGATTTCCCCAAAATCGGCGCGTGGACTCGCGTGGCCTTGTGGATTCAAGGTGCAACCGCTCTCGTGGATTCGGAGCGAGGTACGTTTGTGGATTTGAAGCGTGCTACTGGGTGAAGACCGTGGATTCGGTCGGACGTCGTGGACTCGACGTTGGACGCCGTGGATTCGGCGTTGGACGCAGATCGTGGATTCGAGACGCGTTGCGGAACGAGCGGAGAAGATCAACTAGGAGCGTATGGTAAAAGGTTGAGTCGTCTGTGAGTACGTTAAATCACCTTGTACGTGTTTCAATTCTAGTGGATTTCACCGTGTTATCGGTCCCGTGGTTTTTTACTCCGGTTTGGAGTTTTTCCACGTAAAAATCTTGCGTGTTCTTTTATTTTTCCGCATTGGGTTTTATTGCGCAATGATTTTTTGAGTGTTTATTGTTTACACCTATTCACCCCCCTCTAGGTGTTTTTCCCCTATTTAGATCTATATTTCATATAACCCAACAAGTGGTATCAGAGCGGGAATAGGGTTGTAAACAATGGTTGAAGGTGGAAACATCTATCGACCCCCTTTCTTTGATGGAACAAATTATGCGTACTGGAAAGTACGGATGAAAGCCTTTTTAATTTCCATCGACGAAAGGGTGTGGCAATCAATTGAATTAGGATGGTCTAATCCAACTGAGATTATTTCTGATGTTCGCACCTTAAAACCTAGGTCGAAATGGACCAAGGAAGAGTTAGATTCATCTTCTTACAATGGCAAGGGAATTAATGCTATTTTTAATGCCTTATCTCAAACTGAATTCTCTCGCGTCTCGGCATGTGAGACTGCGAAAGAAATCTGGGATGTTCTTCAGGTTACACATGAGGGAACTAACCTCGTGAAGATTCAAAAGCTGCAAATGCTTATGAGCAGATTTGACTCCATTTTTATGGCAGAAAATGAATCTTTCACGGACTACTATACACGATTGCAAGACATCGTAAACTCATGTGCTAACCTGGGAGAGAAGATTCCAGAATTTAAAGTTGTAAGAAAGATCTTAAGAACTCTTCCTGAACGATTTCGCCCAAAGGTCACAGCCATTGAAACTATTAAACACCCGGACGAAATGCGTGTAGAAGAATTAGTTGGTTCATTACAAACTTATGAAATGATATTTACTACTAACTATTCTTCGGGAAAAGCATCCTCTTCCAAGTCTTCAGGTTATGCGTTGAAAACAACTAAGGAAGAAGACACGGATTCATCCTTCTCAGACGATGACGAGAACCTATCTATGGAGGACTTTGAGAGGCAACTCGCTCTCTTGACAAGGAAGTTTCGCCACAACTTTCGAAGGGGTAATTCAAGTAAATCTCCATCCTTCGGAAAGTCGAAGAAAGGCAAGGGTACGTCAAGAAACAAGTCAAGAAAGCAAGAGAACTTCTCAAAGGATAAGAAAAGTTCAGAGGGACAAGTCCAATGCTTCAAGTGCCGAGGATACGGCCATATCTCAACGGAGTGTCCAACTAAGAATCCGTCGAAGAAGAAGGTGATGCAAGCCGTCACTTGGGATGACAACTCAACGTCAAATGAGTCATCCTCAAGTGATGAAGAAGAAAGCGCAACGGCATTCCACGCGTCCACATCTTCACCCTTCATGTGCTTAATGGCAAGTACATCCGAGTCATTGTCCAACTCCACTGTTGAAAAGAATGCAACGGACAATGATTCGGATGATTCGGAAGGTGAAGATTTTGTTTTAGCCTACCACAGACTTTTGAAGGATTCAAAGAAACTGGCTAAGCAAAACAAGAGTTTGAGAGGGAGATTGCATGATCTCGAAGAAGAAGCAAAAAGGGCAACTTCTCTCTCAAACGCTCTTGAAGTGGAAAGGGAAAATCTGATAAAAGTAAATGTTTCCCTTTAAGAGTCCAATGAGCTTTTTGAGAAGGAACATACAAAACTGGTGGATAAAGCGGATCACTTCTCAAAGCTCTACAACGAGGCTCGACAGGATAACCTGGAAATGACAAAGACCATTTTCCAACTCAAGGATGACTTGCAGCGATTCTCTTCAGGAAGGAGTAAGTTGGATAGGCTTCTTGGTCTTGGTCAAACAAATCGGTTCGGCCTCGGGTACACTCAAACTGGAAACAGTCCAAGTTCGAGTGGGACAGTTTTTGTGCCTCAGTCGGTATCTCCTCCTCCGACACCGGAATTCAAGACGAACAACGACAACAAACCTACTTCATCCACTTTGGGATCGTCAAGATCTAAGGTATGTTTTCGTTGTGGTGTTTCAGGGCACATAAGAAGATATTGCAAGACGGGAGTCAAACGCTCACCTCAAACACCTCTTGCAATGACTACCACAAAGGTGATTCCTCGGAAATCAATTGTAAATCAATTGACGGAAAAGAACCTTGGTAGTTCACCGCTCAAGACGACTTCATCAAGGAGCAGCAATCGCTTTAACAAGACGCTTTCACCTAGGCATATAACTTCACGACCATTACCGACGCATTCCAAAAAGGTTTGGGTGCGCAAAGGTAAAATTTTCCCTTGTCTTGTTACCAATGTTTTCCTTGCATGCATATGATAGTTCGTCTTGGTATCTGGATAGCGGGTGTTCCCGTCACATGACCGGTGACAAAAATAGTTTTCAAAACTTTGAGAAAATCTCCGGAGGACTTGTTGTTTTCGGAGACGGTCGGTCTTCTAAAATTGTTGGAAAAGGAACGGTAGCTATTCCAGATGGCCCGATTTTGAAAAACGTCTTATTTGTTGATGGCCTTAAGACTAACCTCATAAGCATAAGTCAACTTTGCGACAATGGTTTTTCAGTTAACTTTCCATCTGTTGAATGCGTTGTAACTGATAAGGACCATGTCTTCTTTTTAAAAGGGGTTAGATCTGAAAACAATTGTTATGTTGTTCCAAATAAAATTTCTGAAAATTGTAACTTAGCTTCTTTGAATAATGAAACACTTTGGCATGAAAGGCTAGGTCACATAAATTTTAAGGAACTTGCTAGAATTTCTGACAAGGACGTGGTCAAGGGGGTTCCAAAACTTTTACTTAAACAAAACATTGTGTGTGGTGGTTGCCAAAAGGGAAAACAGTCCAGGACTGCACACAAGAACTTGAACCACGTTGGTACAAAACGGCCTTTGGAACTTTTACACATGGATTTAATGGGGCCAACTCGTCAACCATCTTTGGGAGGTAAATGGTATATTTTCTTATTGGTTGATGATTTCTCTCGGTATTCTTGGGTAGCATTTTTAAAAGAGAAAGCTGATACTTTTGATTCTTTTCACGAGGTTTGCCATCGTATTATGATTGAAAAGAATGAAAAGATCATTCGTGTTAGAAGTGATAGAGGTGGAGAATTCGTTAACTCTAAATTCATTGACTTTTGCGCTTCAAACGGTATTAAGCATGAATTCTCAGCACCCTATTGTAACGACCCAGCCCACTAGCAATAATAACTCGTTGGGCCCAAACCATAGCCCAAAATGCTTAAGCCCAGTTATTATTACTAGTGTCCAAGTCTCATATAAACCCAACCACAAATCCATCCACATCCGATGTGGGACTATTGGGGCGTCACAGAAACTGGGCTTAAGCATTTTGGGCTGTGGTTTGGACCCAACAAGTTATTATTGCTAGTGAATCGGGTCGTTACAGGTTGAGCCTTCTCTATATATGCACGGCTAGCTTGGCAACAACATCAGAGTACTAACTACGTACTACAACTATCAACAATTACAATTTAATTATTACAACAACTCAACAAATGAATTACACATTTCTTTTAACTGATACAAATACATGTGCATTCGGCTGTCCAGGGTCAATCTCTATATCGATACCTCGCCAATTCGTCCCGACATCCCAACACCCGCGCGACCTGAAAAACAGTCACCCGAGGGTGTGAGACACACCGAAGTGTATCCCAGTGGGCACGACGAGCCGAGAAATAGCAGATCGTACCTACTGGTATACAATACTAGAGGATAGTAAAAGATCACTGTTAGGAAAAGCAATTATCATAAAGGAGCAGTGTTTACTCTAAGTAAAGTCATTATGAGTTAAGACAGATAAGAAATATCATTATGGGATAACATAGAGATCAACAACTCTATTATAATGGAAGCAACGTGGAGATCAACAAGTATATCCTCATGAAAGTGTCATGGAGTGTCAGCAAATATGAAAGCACTGGTAGGATCAGCAACTCAATAATCATGATACTAAAAGTAAAGGCATCATATCAAATCTCGACATGTATAGGTGGATAATTGAAATCAAATCCAGGAATCAATGGATAATGAAGTAAACATATCAATCAGCAACTCATGCATCAATAGATGAAATACTAAAACCAACTCAATCTCAAGCCACCATATTGGTCATCAAGACCTCAGGGAAAACCTCGCCGAACCTGGCACCAACCTGGCTGACATACTCCGGCACCCTCGGGCACTAACCTGGGAGTCAACACTCCGGCACCCTTAGGCACTAACCTGGGAGTCACGGGTCATACACCAGACCACTTTACCGGTAAAGAACATCCACACGGGTCATGACTCCGCTGATGTTCGTGAAGTACAGCAGTGCGGGCGATAAATCATGCGAATGCTCAAGCTCACGGTCCTCTGACCGGGTAATCGGCAATAAGCCGGGAACTATCCCTTTTGGGATTCAGCAATAATACCATATCAGAATATCATCTCAATCACATGCAAGAACAACAGCAACTATAATGATCCAGGAACAATCAGGGGAACTGATATCTCAGATATTGCAATAATCACGAACAAGTACTAACATGGAAATTAACTACAAATCGATCATACAACTAAACACATGATGTTTTTGAGAAAGCATTTTGAAAACAAGTTCTAGGTCCAAACTTCAAAGAGCAATGCCTTTGTCCTATCAAACAAGAACAGACTCAGGCGACCCTACGAAGCTCGGTAAAAACATTTATTTAATAAAATCATGTATTTAGCAACATAACGGGTGAACAACAAGCCGAAACAATCCGATCAACGATGCAATGTCAGAATCAACTGAATCTCAACTCATAGGCAGGAATATGATCAACCACAATTAGAACATGAATCAGGATATAGATACTGATAATCAAGTATAAATGTGCAAACTAGGTAATGACCAATCAGGCAAAGCAACAAATAGTAATATAACTCAATCAAAGGCAGATAGGCTCAATTATATCCAGGTTAACCAAAAATAGGGGTCCAACCAATACCGTACACAGAGGGCCGAAATGATAAAGCCCGGACCGAAGATAAACCCACCTGATATAACGCAGGCGGCTAATCTGAACCAACTGTATGCTCAGCACACCAGATGCTACCGAATAACCCTGAATGTGAATTAAGGTTCAGGAATCAACTTACTAACCAGTAAATGACGTGACTTTTGCATCTAGACCCCTAGGGCTTTTAAATTTACACTTTTAGTGCCAGTTTGGGCACTGTTTTCGCTCGTTCTTTCAACTGGAGATTCATTTTAACGAACCGTCACTTCCAGCAGGTGACATTTATCTTGCTGAACACCGTGCTCACACATTTGTGGTAGCATGCAACCCGAGGAAAACTTTGGGCCATAAAATACTCCTCTAACATAGCCATTTTGCATTTTTGTTTCTCCGGATCATCGAAACCTAAATCTAACGCGAGCATCGCGTCCAGTGACCCCAAATTAGTCAAGAACTCACTGTCGCGGCTTTGCAAACAGCCCGGAACAGACTTCGGGCCATAATATTAACTTAGAGCTTGTTTATACTATAACTTTTAACCTATCTGTGCACGGTGTTCAGCAAAGGCATTGCTGCCTGATCTTGATCTACGTGAGACATATCTTACGTACCTGTTTATCAGTTTTTATATTTCTGATAGACCTTGATCTTCATGAGACATACCATATACATATCTGTTCATCAGCTTTTTCAGTATATAGATCTACATGATTTGATGGCACTTGTTGATTCCTGTCAGCCGATTTATTGTTGATAGTTGTAGTACGTAGTTAGTACTCTGATGTTGTTGCCAAGCTAGCCGTGCATATATAGAGAAGGCTCAATCCCATGGGGGATTGGGACTCTTCTATATATGTGGCGGTCTGTCATTGCCCTGGCTGTTTTTGCAACTCTGATTTATAAAAAAAAAAAAAAAATTTATACACTGATTTTTGAACTCGGGGCGGGTCGCCTGAGTCTGTTCTTGTTTGATAGGACAAAGGCATTGCTCTTCGAAGCTCGGTAAAAATATTTATTTAATAAAATCATGTATTTAGCAACATAACGGGTGAACAACAAGCCGGAACAATCCGATCAACGATGCAATGTCAGAATCAACTGAATCTCAACTCATATGCAGGAATAATTATCAACTAATCCAATCAAGGATGCAATATCAGAATCAACTGAATCTCAACTCATAGGCAGGAATAATTATCAACCACAACTAGAACATGAATCAGGATATAGATACTGATAATCAAGTATAAATGTGCAAACTAGGTAATGACCAATCAGGCAAAGCAACAAACAGTAATATAACTCAATCAAAGGTAGATAGGCTCAATTATATCCAGGTTAACCAAAAACAGGGGTCCAACCAATACCGTACACAGAGGGCCGAAATGATAAAGCCCGGACCGAAGATAAACCCAATCTCAAGCCACCATATTGGTCATCAAGACCTTAGGGAAAACCTCGCCGAACCTGGCACCAACCTGGCTGACATACTCCGGCACCCTCGGGCACTAACCTGGGAGTCAACACTCCGGCACCCTTGGGCACTAACCTGGGAGTCACGGGTCATACACCAGAGATCGACAACTCAATACATATCAATCAGCAACTCATGCTGTCACGCCCCGGGTGTAAACCAGAACCCGGGCTCGCCAACAGATCCGTCGTGCACACAGAATTTTCCATGTACACGAAGCGCTGGTAACCTGCTCAGATATAAGATATACAATAGAAGAGCATAAACAGAGCTGAACTAAAAGAACTATAAGTAATCTCAGAATGGAAATAAGATACAAGCTGAAATAAAGTACAATAAACTCCCAGCTCACTAACCAAAATACAAACAGCTGGCTAAACCAGTCCCAAAAGTAAACTACTGTAATCTGAGATACAAAAGGGGTGCAATAAAAGTCCAGCTACTCTCACAGTCGGGGTAGATGATCTAGCTAGTCCGCAATCCTCTTACCTCGATCAGCCGCTGATGGCCCAGCAGCTCGCGCAGATGACTCTGTAAAACAAAGGGAAGAAGACAGAAAACAACAATGGGGGTGAGAACTACTAGATAAACCAGTAGCCTCCCCTAGTGGGTAAAACCTCAAATGCTGACACACCCACTAGGACTATAAGAGGCAAAAAGGAAGGAACAGTGGTATGCAATAAAGACTGCTGGAAAAAGAGAAACTACCACTACTATGCCTCTAGATGCTGTGCCAAAGGTTACAGTATATGCATGCAACTGTAAATCTAACTGTCCAAAGAAACCCAATCAAAGGGCCAGGAAGTACTGGCACTGCCTGCTCTGTCACCAATCGCAACTCATCAAGGTGCCCGGCGCTCGGCACGGTGTAAAGCCTACTCCGGAGTGGCACTCGAGGGGAGCGACCCACACGAGTAAAGTATGTACAGTATCCCTGTATCAAGTATCTCTGTATCAAGCATCTCTGTAACCAATATCTCACAATAGCAGGACTGGATCATGACTATGATCAAAGTGGGAAATATCCGTCCACTAAAGTAACCCTGATCCCCAATCAGATGCAATAGTAATCAAGTGGGAAACACCATCCACTAGGAAAATCTGAAACCCGATCTGATGCATAAGTGAACACCCGGTCTGCCGCCTAATGTCCGCGGCTGCCGCAACACCCGATAAGCCCAAGATCTGATAGAGTAATCAACAGCTGGCTAACCGCCTCAAGTCCGCGGTTACTACCATGCCCCACAATATATTATCGAGTCAAACCTGTCCCAGACTCCAGCCTTAACCACACTATCCCAAACCCTGCTCAAACCGAGCAACATATATCCGAATACGAAGGAGAATAGTGAAACATGGTTTCTCCTAAGTCAAGTCCCAAAGATAGTGTAGCAATAAATAGTAGCCTATCTAGATGTCCAAACAAGCATGCAAAGGTTCGCATTTAGAAACAGAAGGAAAGTATTTAAATATTTATTTAGAAAAGATGATTTTATGATAATACTTTAGCATGCGATGATAGTTTACAGCATATGTCCAACAACAGTGTCCCAGTTTACCATAAATGAGCTGTCATATTATTTGTGGGGTTTACTTATGCATTTCATGAGTACAAGTACCGATTATCTGTTTAAAGTCGGGAATCTCTAATACTCCTAGTGAGATAGTCAGTAATGAGGTAAGCAACAACCACCCACCTCGAAAAGCGTGCCCAATACCCAAGAAAATACCCGCTGTCCTCTATGCACACCGTCAGCTGAAACAGTATCCTACAACATCACATAAGTGTATACGGTGTAAAAACTACAAGTCTCAAAACAGATTTGCTGTTTTTATAATCAGCACGCAAAACGAGGAATTTCACCTCTGTCCCGAGCTCCTAAAATCTCAGAAAAATCACGGTTGCGTTCCTCGCGAAAAGTAGCCCAAAATCGACTCTTGAATCGCCTCAATCTGATATTCCTACGCGGAGAAACAATTCGTCGAAGTCGCCGCTGTCCAAAAACCCAAACAGCAAAAGAGGGGGTCAAAACACCTCGGGAATCGTGCCAAGGAATCTGAATCCAGAGAAACGACCAACACGAAAAACGAAGCCCTACCTCTAAGGAACACACTGGCGAAGAAATCGTCGAAAAAGGACTCCTGTACTGCGCAGGGGACTCCTCGGACTGAAATGCGACGATAACGGGCCAAGCTTGGGGAAAAACGAGGCACACTGTAAAATCCGGATCGCCGCTGTCGAACTTCCAGAAAATCTGGGAACGCACCACGAGGTAGAAAAATCAGTGAGGAACAACTTCTCTTCAATGACCTCTCTCAGATTCTCTCTCTTTCTCTCGGAAAATGGAGAAAAGAAGGGAGGGGAAGGGCTATTTATAGGCCCAATAAAACAATTGGGAAAATGACCTTCATGTCCCAACTTTCGGGCGGCTACAGTGCCCAGGCCCACTTTCGGGCGTGAACAGTTCGGCCCAGGCCACGTTTCGGGCGGCTACAGTGCGGCCCGGCCCAGGGGTTTCCGGGCGCGCACAGTGCGGCCCGGCCCAGCCCGCCCGCGCACGGGATCCCTTCCCGTCCAACCGGCCGTCCGACCCGGCCCACGGCCCGCCACGTGTCCCAAACAGGCGGCAGCCGTGCGGGCCCAACGGGGAAACGCCACGTGTCCCCCGTGATTGGCGGCAGCGTGGGTGCGCCAGCCAACGGCGTGGCGACACGTGGCCCCGCCCGACACGGCGGTCGGCGGGTGCCGCCGCCACGTGCGCCCACGTGCGCCCATGTGCGCGTACGGCCGCCCCGCGTGACGCCGCGTGCGCCACGCGCACATGGACCAGCCAACCCGGGGCCGCCACGTGGCGCGCCCCGGTCCACCGTGCACCGCGCCCCCCTCCGCGCCTGCCCGGCCTGCCCGCGCTGCCCGCGCACCCTCCCGTGCGCCGCGCGCCTTGCACCGGCCCAACCGCGTACCGCCATGTGGCCCGCCGGTCCACCATGCACCGGCGGCCCTTTCCGTGGACCGGGAGGCGTGCGCCGGCCCAATGAGGAGCCGCCACGTGTCCCTGGCCGGTCCACCGGTCCCCCCATGCACCAATTTGCGCAGAAAACTTCCGGGGGTCCGTTTTTGGGCATCCGGACTCCAAAATAAATAAGTAAATAGCCGTTTTCAAGCGTTTTTCCGTGCTGAATTCAAATACGGCCTCCGATTGGCCCAAATCATTTTCTAAAATTCAGCAATTACCTCCGAAGGTCAAACCAACAGTAAATACCACACTGTGTCCATCCGTAGCATCCCTTTGATGCACTGTGGACCTAATACACCAATAATAGATGTTTCTCACCCAGGATTCACGGGAAACACAGTACGAAAACCTGGGCCACTACACATGCATCAATAGATGAAATACTAAAACCAACCCAATCTCAAGCCACCATATTGGTCATCAAGACCTCAGGGAAAACCTCGCCGAACCTGGCACCAACCTGGCTGACATACTCCGGCACCCTCGGGCACTAACCTGGGAGTCAACACTCCGGCACCCTTGGGCACTAACCTGGGAGTCACGGGTCATACACCAGAGATCGACAACTCAATACATATCAATCAGCAACTCATGCATCAATAGATGAAATACTAAAACCAACCCAATCTCAAGCCACCATATTGGTCATCAAGACCTCAGGGAAAACCTCGCCGAACCTGGCACCAACCTGGCTGACATACTCCGGCACCCTCGGGCACTAACCTGGGAGTCAACACTCCGGCACCCTTGGGCACTAACCTGGGAGTCACGGGTCATACACCAGACCACTTTACCGGTAAAGAACATTTCCACGGGGCGCGACCCCGGCAATGTTCGTGAAGTACAGCAGTGCGGGCGATAAATCATGCGAATGCTCAAGCTCACGGTCCTCTGACCGGGTAATCGGCAATAAGCCGGGAACTATCCCTTGGGCCCAACCCACAGCCCAAAATGCTTAAGCCCAGTTATTATTACTAGTGTCCAAGTCTCATATAAACCCAACCACAAATCCATCCACATCCGATGTGGGACTATTGGGGCGTCACAGACTCCCCCCGTTTAGGCCTGACGTCCTCGTCAGCCCAAACACACACACACAAGCCCAAGATCACCAGGCGATGTGAGACTCGTCTCGCTAGCCCTGTCATCTAGACCCAGGCTCAGCCGAGACTAATCACACACTTCCGGCTGGTTATTGGCTCTGATACCAAATGTAACGACCCGGCCAACTAGCAACAATAACTCGTTGGGCCCAACCCACAGCCCAAAATGCTTAAGCCCAGTTATTATTACTAGTGTCCAAGTCTCATATAAACCCAACCACAAATCCATCCACATCCGATGTGGGACTATTGGGGCGTCACACCTATACACCTCAACAGAATGGTGTTGTCGAGCGCAAAAACAGGGTTGTTCAAGAGATGGCACGTGTTATGCTTCACAGCCGGAATTTACCGCTACATTTTTGGGCTGAAGCTGTGAACACTGCAATCTATGTAATTAATCGAGTTTATTTGCGCCCGGGAACGTTAAATACACCATATGAACTATGGTGTGGTAGAAAACCCAACATCAAATATTTTCGTATCTTCGGGAGTCGGTGTTACATTTTACGTGACCGTGAAAATCTTGGAAAGTTTGACTCTCGAAGTGACGAAGGGTTTTTCTTGGGGTATTCTACAAATAGTAGAGCATATCGAGTATTTAACTTGGAATCTAAGACGATCGTAGAATCGATAAATGTTAAAGTAGATGAAGCTTTTCACTTTGCATCTGAAAAATTTACCCTCGATATCTCTCTAGATGACGATACACCTGCCATTGCATCTTCTCATAATAATACTTCCAATATTAATGATGCATCTAATGGTTCTTCAAGTTTATCTGATGTGCAGGAATCGTCTCATGTACCTCCGAGTACTCCGTTACCTCAAACGTTACGAATCTCCAAGGATCATCCGGAATCGAACATTATTGGAGATCCACAAGAAGGAGTTAGAACTCGGAGACAGTTTGTCACGCCCCGGGTGTAAACCGGAACCCGGGCCCGCCAACAGATCCGCCGTGCACACAGAATTTTCTATGTGCACGAAGCGCTGGTAACCTGCTCAGATATATAATATACAATAAAAGAGCATAAACAGAGCAGAACTAATAAAACTAAAAGTAATCTCAGACTGAAATAAGCTACAAGCAGAAATAAAAGTACAATATACTCCCAGCTCACCAAAAATATACAACCAGCTGGCCAAAGCCAGACCCAAAAGGAAACTACAGAAGTCTGAGATACAAAAGGGGTACAATAAAAACCTCGCTAGTCTCTCACTTGGGGTAGACGATCTAGCTAGTCGGCGATCCTCTTACCTCGATCTGCCGCTGAAGGCCCAGCAGCTCCCACAGATGACTCTGCAAAACAAAGGGGAAAAGGACAGGAAACAACAATGGGGGTGAGAACTACTAGATAAACCAGTAGCCTCTCCTAGCGGGTAAAACCTCTAATGCTGACGCACCCACTAGGAATAAAGAGGCAAAAGGAAGAACAGTGGTATGCAATAAAGACTGCTGAAACAGGAACTACCACTACTATGCCTCTAAATGCAGTGCCAAAAGATAACTGTATATATATGCAACTATAAAGCTGACTGCCCAAAGAAACCCAATCAGAGGGCCAAGAAATACTGACACTGCCTGCTCTGTCATCACTCACAACTCACCAACTGACCGGCACCCATCACGGTCAAAAAGCCTACTCCGGAGTGGCACTCGAGGGGAGCGACCCACACGAGTAAAGTATCTCTGTATCAATCATCTCTGTAACCGATGTCTCACAATAGCAGGACTGGATCATGACCATGATCAAAGTGGGAATACTCCATCCACTAATGCAACCCTGATCCCCAATCTGATGTGATAATAACATCCGGTCAACCGCCCAAAATTCGCGGTTGCCACTATCTCCCACAATCCCCAAGAAGAGTCTAAACTGTCCCAGACTCAAGATCCAACTACACTATCTCAAGATCCCGATCTGACTCGACCGTCATGCATCGTTAGAGAAGAATAACAATAAAGCATGTTTTCTCCTAAGTCAAATCCCATGGTATAGTGCTGCAGTAAAATAGTGGCTTAACTAGTTGTCCAAATAAGCATGCAAGTATTTTCTTTTAAAGCATTTCAAAAAAAGTGACTAAGGTTTCATATGAAGGATCATTTTAAAATAATATTGGGTTACTTATTTGCATGCGGTTTAGGATATAGCAAATGTCCAACTTTATTGTCCCAGATTTATCATATAGAAGCTATCAATTAATTTAGGGGGGCCCAATGCAATAGGTTCATATACCACAAGTTATCTATCACATGTATAATTTGGAAACTCCACTATTCCTAGTGTGCAAGTCAACAAAGAGGGAAACGCAACCACCCACCTCGAAAAGCGTGCACAATACACCCAGAAAATACCCGCTGTCCTCTAAACACACCGTCAGCTGAAACAGTATCCTACAACATCACACAAGTGTACACGGTGTAAAAACTACAAGTTCCAAACACAAATTGCTGTTTTTACAATCAGCACGCAAAACGAAGAATTTCACCTCTGTCTCGAGCTCCTAAAATCTCAAAAAAATCACGGTTGCGTTCCTCGCGAAAAGTAGCCCAAAATCGACTCTTGAATCGCCTCGATCTGATATTCCTACGCTGAGAAACAATTCGTCGAAGTCGCCGCTGTCCAAAAACCCAAACAGCAAAAGAGGGGGTCAAAACACCTCGGGAATCGTGCCAAGGAATCGGAATCCAGAGAAACCACCAACACGGAAAACGAAGCCCTACCTCTTAGGAACATACTGGTGAAGAAATCGTCGAAAGAGGACTCCTGTACTGCACAGGGGACTCCTCGGACTGAAATGCGACGATAACGGGCCAAGATTGGGGAAAAACGAGGCACACTGTAAAATCCGGATCGCCGCTGTCGAACTTCCAGAAAATCTGGGAACGCACCACGAGGTAGAAAATAAGAAGATGAAAAACTTCTCTTAAGGCCCCTCCCACAGATTCTCTCTCTATCTCTCGGAAAACAAAGAAAAAGAAGGGAGGGGAGGCCTTTAAATAGGCCCACAAAAACAATTGGGATAATACCCAACGTGTCCCCAGATTCGGGCTGCTACAGTGCGGCCCGGCACTTTCGGGCGGCTACAGTGCGGCCCGGCCCAAGGATTTCCGGGCGCGCACAGTGTAGCCCAGCCCAGCCCATCCCGCGCACGGGATCCAGCCGCGTCCAACCGGCCGTCCGACCCGGCCAAGGGCCCGACACGTGTCCGCCGAACAGGCGGCAGCCGTGCGGGCCCAACGGGGAGGCGCCACGTGCCCCCCTCCCCTGGTCAGCACGCGTGCGGCGCCAGCCACTGGCGTGGTGCCACGTGGGGCGGCGCCGCCCCCCCGACACGGGTGCCGGTCGGTCAACGCGCCGCCCACGTGCGCGTACGGCCGCAGGCGCGGGCCCGCGGGTGCACCGCGCGCACCTGCGCCGTCCAACCCGGGGCTGCCACGTGGCGCACCCCGGTCCACCGTGCACCGCGCACAGCCCCGCTTCTGCCCGGCCTGCCCGCGCTGCCCGCGCACGCTCTCGTGCGCCGCGCGCGGCTACACCGGCCCAACCAGCGCCTGCCACGTGGCCCGCCGGTCCACCGTGCACCGGCGGTCCACCCCGTGGACCGAGAGCCGTGCGGCCGGCCCAATAAGAGCCTGCCACGTGTCCCCCGGCCGGTCCACAGCTCCCCCCGTGCACCAATTTGCGCAGAAAACTTCCGGGGGGTCCGTTTTTGGGCATCCGGACTCCAAATTAAATAAGTAAATAGCCGTTTTCAAGCGTTTTTCCGCGCTGAATTCAAATACGGCCTCCGATTAGCCTGATTCCACTCCTAAAATTCGGCAAAGGCAGCCGAAGGTCAGGCTTGCTCCCAAATCCTCTCTGGTTCCAAACAACATATCACTTTGACATGTTGGGGCCCCACACACCAATAATAGGTGTTCTACACCCCGAAACAGGGGCAAAACCACCGAAAAACCTAGGACACTACACAGTTGGTTTGTGGATTCGCTTGCTACGTATCTTTAATCGAACCAAAGAATATAGATGAAGCTCTTCAGGATGACTACTGGATTAAAGCAATGCAGGAAGAGCTCCATCAATTTGAGCGAAACAAAGTCTGGGAATTAACGAAGCCTCCAAAGCAACATAATGTGATAGGTACCAAATGGATTTTCAAGAACAAGAAAAATGAGGATGGTACTATCATCAGGAACAAGGCACGATTAGTTGCTCAAGGCTACTCTCAAGTAGAAGGTATAGACTTTGATGAAACTTTCGCCCCTGTAGCTAGACTCGAGTCCATTCGTATACTATTTGCTATTGCTTGTCATTTTAAAAATCAAACTATTTCAAATGGACGTTAAGAGCGCGTTTCTAAATGGGGTTTTTAAATGAGGAAGTTTATGTGGCTCAACCGAAAGGTTTTGTAGACCATAAACAACCTAACCATGTTTTTCGTTTGAAAAAGTCTCTTTACGGTCTGAAACAAGCACCGCGAGTATGGTACGAAAGGTTGACAAAGCACCTTTTGGAGAAGGGCTATACTCGAGGGGGAGCTGACAGGACTCTCTTTGTGAAGCATTATCAAAACAATTTCATTGTAGCACAAATCTATGTCGATGACATTGTATTTGGCGCAACAAGAGATAATGATGCTTCTAAATTCACGGAGACCATGGAAAGCGAATTTGAGATGTCCATGATGGGCGAATTGACTTATTTTCTTGGATTGCAAATTAAACAAAATGATGAAGGTATTCACTTGTGTCAATCCAAGTATGCAATGGAGTTGGTTAAAAAGTTTGACTTAGAAAATTCAAAGGATTTTCCGACTCCAATGGGAACTAGCCACAAGGGACTTGGAAGTGAATCACATAGTGAGAATGTAGACGAGAAACTGTATCGAAGTATGATTGGAAGTCTACTTTACCTCACGGCTAGTCGCCCGGATATATCCTTTAGTGTTGGGATTTGCGCGAGATATCAATCAGCACCAAAGGAGGTTCACCTGAAAGCGGTGAAAAGGATCATCCGGTACATCAAAGGATCAATAAATTTCGGAATTTGGTATCCTATGGGAACTAGTTTGGACATTGTTGGATACTCAGATGCCGATTGGGCAGGATCAGTGGATGATCGGAAAAGCACGAGTGGTGCATGCTTCTATCTTGGCCATTGCCTTGTTGCATGGCACAGTAAAAAGCAGAATTGCATAGCACTCTCGACTGCCGAAGCGGAATACATTTCAGCGGGTAGTTGTTCAACCCAACTCATTTGGATGAAAAGTGTGTTGAGCGACTTCCGAATTTCAACAACTTCGGTAACAATTCTTTGTGACAACACTAGTGCTATAAACATTTCCAAAAACCCTGTGTTGCACTCTAGAACAAAACACATTGAACTTAGATATCATTTTCTTAGAGAGCTAGTTGAATCAAATACTCTTCAACTTTCATATATTTCAACTGAAGATCAATTAGCTGACATTTTAACAAAACCTTTGGATCAAAAACGTTTTATTCATTTGCGTAAAGCAATTGGAATGCTTTCCTTGAATAAACTTCTTTTTGAACTCTGCTTAGGTTAGGTTTTGTTTTGTGTTTTTGTTCTTTATCTATGTTTATACATAGTAACATTAATTGAGCATGTGTATTATTGACTTTACTTGCATCCTTTCATATAATTAGAAATTTATTATGCTTTGGATATCATAATAATTCAGTTGATGCATTGATCATTTATTTAAATTAAACCATTTTTAATTGATCAAAGTCAATTTCTCTCTCAATGATCTCTTGGTATTGTTTTTATCTTATTTGACTATTTAGTTCAGTATGAATTCGAGATCAATCCTTGGTTGAATACTTTATATATTAAATAATTAATAGCCAATTGAGGGGGAGTCAAAGAAAAGTAAAATGCTCGAAAGATGTGGAAAGAGTTACATCCCAATGAGGAGTGTGAAAACTACCACCACATGGAGGAAAGAGCTACCACCCTCGGTCGTCCGAGTACTGTGTGCAGCTACCACATGTATACCAAGCATGGTTGTTCAATTTTTGATTAAGTAAAATGCATATTGGAGATACTTGACTCTATCAAATTTCAAGGTTGGTATAAGGTGGGATTTTAAGGAAAGATGCTCAAAGAGCCACTCCGTCAACAGATTGTCTAGATAAATTATATAACGTATTTGGGATTTCAAACATCTATTGATCTTGGTAATTCATTTTCTCTACCATTTTAATGATTTGATAAATGCCGTACTCATAAGATCATGATGGATGTGTTTGAACTTGATCAACTTTAAAAGTTTTAATTTCTATAAATTGTCATGTCATTATTTGAATGTTATTGATAAATTTAACATAATTTATTTCTCTTGACATGAAACGATGATTTTTGTTTAAAGTTGATGTGCTAAAATGCTTACATACTTTTTCTGGATTTTATGGATTTTTTCTAAATTTTTCTGAAGAAAAAGTTGCAGCTGATCCGGATCGGGTTAAAGGATCCAGATCCCGAACGCAGGCTTCTTCCTGCGGCTAGCCGATCCGGATCGAAATCTCGATCCGATCCGGATCACGGCTAGGGTTTTAATAAGAACGAAAGGGTTTTGATTTCTTTTACCTTAATCTTTTGTTCTCAAGTCTCTAGAGCCTCTCTCTCTAGAATACTTGCACCTTGGAGCTTTCCTAACCCAAGTTCTTCGAATCCAAGTAAGTTTTATTGATCAAAATCTCGTTTTTCACAGGTTTTCTCTCTTTTCTCTTCAAAACGTGATGAGATTTTTCTATCTTTTTCGTTTGTGAATCGTTTTTGGTCAAATCTCTTTTGAAATAAGAACTCTGGGTAGATTAGTTTTGATTATATGCTAGGTATTCTCCTGATTACGAATTTTTGGGCTTTCGATTTCCAAAAATTTCGGTTTTAGGGCATATAATGTGAATTTTTCAAAATCATGCAATTGATCTAGTTTAAAATTCCTTTTTATCAAAACTAATTTTATTCTTAGTCTCTCTACACGATAATGATTGTTTGGGTACAATTCTTCTAATTTTTGAAATGAACATATTTTCATGTGTTCTTGAGTTGGTCTTCACAGGATTTCAATCTTCTTAAGGCACTTGATCAATGGGATTCGCATGGATCATCCTTTTGTTGGTCACTATGGTGCACACTCGGTCCACAAACAAATTAAGAGAGCTAAGAAAACACAACAAAAAGGTGAGTTTCTTCTGATCAGCGACACAGAAGTGAAGCAGATTGTCAAGAGTAGATTGGACTGAATTAACAGATGATGATGACTCATTGCCTGAACAAAAGGCGTCTGATGGATCAAAAGGAAAGGCAACCCATGACACAGGAAAAGCGCCTATGGCTAAACCAACCATCTCTGTGAAAAGAAAACGAGTAACTAGAACGCTTTGGACTACGACGAGACGCTGATATTGACACGCCGATAGTTCCTGACTCCCCGCCTCGCGTGGAAGGAGTGTTCGTCAGCATGGATCGCCTTCGAGCGTTTGAACGTCGTGAATGCATCGGTGAACGTCATGTCAACATTGAAGCTCTCCGAAATCACTCACCAGAGTTTGGAACCTTGATTGAGCAAGCTAATCTCATCCAAGTCTGCCGATTCCCCGAACTACTTGGGTATTGTTTGTATCGTGTAAGAACCTTTTACACGAATGCAAGACATCTTCAAGAAGATGAACATGGATCAATGCATTTCTATACAAATATCCAAGGGATGAAACTTAAAATCACTCCGCAGCTAATTGGCGAAGTCCTTGGAATGGAATCTAACACATCGGGGCTCAACTTTTTGAAAGGAAGAAGTTTGACGAATGCCTTGTGGCAAACAGTGATAGATAAAATTTGTTTGGAAGGAACGAAATCAGCTGATGGTAAAAGTGTAAAATCCAAACATCTTCGACTGGAGTACCGATTTCTAAATTTCATCACGTGTTACAACATTCTACCTAACATGCAGACTAAGGTCGTGAGATGGGAGAGACTGCTGTTCTTATATCTCATAGGTCATCCCTCTGAGGCTGTAGGATTGAACATGAATATCCCCTACATAATTTGGAATAGAATGTCAAGATATATTGTGCATCCTCATCCTTCTGAGCGACTTCCGTTTCCTTTAATCATCATGAGGATCTTACAAAAGTTTGACATTGATATAAGCTCGACATCTTATCAACACTGTTGGGGGATGATAGATGAGTCAACGATTGTGAAGTCACTTCACAAATTACCACATGTTACTCCGACACCGTCCACTGGAAAGAAACCTTGTGTCGGCACCTCGGCCTCACCGTCTCAACAAGCACCTGGCGCGGATGATGACGCATCAGTAACTTCGATTTTCAAGCAACAACAGCGCCTATCTTCTGAGCAAGAGCGGATAACCATAGAACAAAGGCGAATGTCTGAAGAACTCGAGATCATAACGGCATCCCAAATTACTTTGACCAAGAAAGTAAATTCGATGAGGAAATTGATCAAGAACATGTTCGCTAAGATGGGATATAGTGCGTCTGAGGATTCAGACTCCGATAACTAAGTTGTGCTCTAACAATTTTTGTGCAGATTTGTGCAGGCTTTTACCGTTTTAGATTTTAGTTCAGTTTTTAGGACTTACTCTTAGTTCTAGTTCTTACATTTACTTAATTTTTTTGAAATTTTTAACTCTCCTTAAATTTTTGTAATTTTGGCTTCGTTTGTGACAAAAAGGGGGAGAGAGTTTAGAGAGAACTTGAACAATGATGATGTGAAAACTGTGTGATGTGTGAACATCAAGGTAAGTATCACTTCAACTTCAACTTTGGTTTTTATCTTGTGATTTGTGTGCATGTCCCTACTAACTCTCGACTAACTATTTGGGCATGAACTTGAACAATGATGATGTGAAAACTGTGTGAATGTGTGAACATCAAGGTAAGTATCACTTCAACTTCAACTTTGGTTTTTATCTTGTGATTTGTGTGCATGTCCCTACTAACTATTCGACTAACTATTTGGGCATGTAATATGACTAACAAGTTGATGTTGGACTAACACTTTGTGACATTTGGTTTTTGAATGCATAGAAGATATGTTGTTTTTGACTATGATTCTTTTACATATCTGAATTCTCAAATGTCATGATGATCAGATAAACTCTATCTCTGTACTTGGTTTTGTATGTTTCAATTCTTGAGGTATCTAACGATTCTTTTTGTCAAGAATGATTTCTGTGTGCAGAGAGTACAGATGTCTAAGTCTAGAGTCTGTTTTAGGAGTTTATCTCATGTTTTTAAATTTTTGGATCTCCATTGTAAATTTTTGTTGTATGGTGATAGCAACAAAAATATCTTTTTGAATTTTCTTTAGTGGATCTGTGTTTGTCACGAAACCGCCAAAGGGGGAGATTGTTACGGAATTTGAGTTGGCGTAATTTCGTGAAAGTCTCAAGTCTTGAAGATTGAAGGTGAAGAAAGTTGGATCATTAACTCAATCTCAAGAAAGAAGAATTCAAAAGGATCAGGTATGTTTAACTAAAGATTTTTGGTGATCCGAATACTTCTTGTAGTGTAGAAACACTTGGAAGAATTTTTCATTGCATAAAAATCAAAAACTGGACTTGGGACATGTTCAGGATCCGGATCAGTTGTTCCAATCCGGATCCCGAAGGTGTTCGTTCATACACTGGTTCAATCCGGATCGCAGCATCTCATGATCCGGATCCCGAACACTAGTTTTACCATTTTACTTGAACGATCCGGATCAGGATTTGCAATCCGGATCCCGAACGTTGATGTTTGGTGAAACTGTATGAACGATCCGGATCAGCCATTTCGATCCGGATCCCGAACCTTCGTTTTTCTGGAAACCGTCTTTCTGCTACTGCAATCCGGATCGCCGAAATCCGATCCGGATCGCCGTCCGTAAAATTTCCAGAAATGGTAGGTTTTTGATTCTTATCTCCTTCCTAGGGTTTCTAACCTATAAATAGACCCTATGATTCTTTTTCTAGGGTTAATCCAAATAGAGCCGTCATAATCAAATATCATCTTATACGGCCCTAGATCCACATATAGAGAAGAAAGGAAATCATTAGAATACTCTATGTTTCTTCATCTATATTGATTAGTTTGATTCTAGGTTTTCATACTCACATCTTGAGTTGAATCAAACTAATGAATACTTAGATGGTATTTCCGATCTATCTTTGATCTAAGTATTCGGCGGATCATCACCACCCAAAAACAACGATTTCCCCAAAATCGGCGCGTGGACTCGCGTGTCCTTGTGGATTCAAGGTTCAACCGCTCTCGTGGATTCGGAGCGAGGTACGTTCGTGGATTCGAAGCGTGCTACTGGGTGAAGACCGTGGATTCGGTCGGACGTCGTGGACTCGACGTTGGACGCCGTGGATTCGGCGTTGGACGCAGATCGTGGATTCGAGAAGCGTGCGGAGCGAGCGGAGAAGATCAACTAGGAGCGTATGGAAAAGGTTGAGTCGTGTGAGTACGGTAAATCACCTTGTACGTGTTTAATTCTAGTGGATTTCACCGTGTTATCGGTCCCGTGGTTTTTTACTCCGGTTTGGAGTTTTCCACGTAAAAATCTTGCGTGTTATTTTATTTTTCCGCATTGGGTTTTATTGCGCAATGATTTTTGAGTGTTTATTGTTTACACCTATTCACCCCCCTCTAGGTGTTTTTTTTCCTATTTAGATCTATATTTCATATAACCCAACATAAACTGTTCTGTAGGCCGGCTAATTTGAAAGGATAAATCCACGATTTAAAAGCGGTGCCCACCCGGCACCCAGATTTCTAAAACAGTTCGAAAACCTAAATCCACAGAGTTTTTAAAAAGTGCCCACACGACACTCAAGTTTTGAAATCTGTTTTCTAAAATCCATAAATCCACAGGGTTTTGAAAACGGTGCCCCACACGACACCCAAGTTTTGAAATCCGTTTTCGCAATTCTTTTTCTTTTCTTTTTCTTCTTTCTTTTTTGAAAATGGCCCGAACAGAGAAAGAACTCAAACCTCATCCACAAATCCAAATAGTAAAGTTCCGACATCCACACACGACCCCACGAGGGTATCGAGAACCACACAACAGTCTACAAGTAGAAAATGAAAATGCAACAAGAAGGGAAGATACAGTCTGGGATCTCAAAGGACCCGAAGGCTCCTGACTCGGCCTCACCGTCGCCTAGCTCTCACCCCTGAAGGAACATGTCACGGAGTGGGAAGTCAGCGACACGATAACACAATAATAAAGCAGGGAAAAAAAGTAGTAAAGCAAACCGTTAAAGCTATCCGGAGCAACCACCCTCCCAAGAGGGGAAAAAGAAACCACGAACACCTGCAAACCTGCAACACCTGACCACGTCGAGCACCTACCCCGACGGGTTGCACCGCTCGCACCTGAGAGCATCAAAACCCCACAATACAGGGGCCCCACTACGTCACCTCGTGGGTATAAACCCGGGTCATAGACCACTTTTCGAAAAAGCGCACCCTTTGCGGTGGCCAAACTGCGGGTGCGCGTCTCGCTGCAGCCTCGAGCTAGTAACCAGGAATACCGTACAAAACCAAGAAGCGGGAATCATAACGACTATCAATCACATATAATCGAATAACAAGAAACGTATAGAGTCTATCCACAATACACAGTTAAACGCATAAAAAGAGTTAGTTACAAGTATCGTAAACACCAGCTAAGTCTCCAAATAAAAATCCCACCTTTTGTCGTCGCGCTGTGATCGCCGCTAGGTTCCTCCGCGTCTCGGCGTGCTCCCGAACCTACAAAGTCCCCCCGGGAGAAATCAGTGCCCATAAAACACGAGTACCCCGCGGGGAAACTACCGAGTCATAATCCATCCGTGGGGCGGGGGTCCTCGGATCCACGGCGCGGCGGCGGCCCGGGTCGAAGTAGTGGCCGAGATGACCCCGCCCCGCCGTGCTG
>JAQNDB010000364.1:0-35389 GCA_029204045.2 Tillandsia leiboldiana | reverse complement strand
ACCAAATGTAACGACCCGGCCAACTAGCAACAATAACTCGTTGCGGCCAACCCACAGCCCCAAAAATGCTTAAGCCCAGTTATTATTACTAGGTCCAAGTCTCATATAAACCCAACCTACAAATCCATCCACATCGATGTGGGGCTATTGGGGCGTCACACCGATACACTCAACAGAATGGTGTTGTCGGAGCGCAAAAACAGGGTTGTCAAGAGATGGCACGTGTTTGCTTCACCGCCGGAATTTACCGCTACATTTTTGGGCTGAGCTGTGAACACTGCAATCTATTAATTAATACGAGTTTATTTGCGCCCCTGGAACGATAATACACCATATGAACTATGGTGTGGTAGAAAACCCAACATCAAATATTTCGTATCTTCGGGAGAGTCGTGGTACATTTACAGTGACCGTGAAAATCTTGGAAAGTTTGACTCTCGAAAGTGACGAAGGGTTTTTCTTGGGGTATTCTACAAATAGTAGAGCATATCGAGTATTTACTTGGAATCTAAGACGATCGTAGAACGATAAATGTTAAAGTAGATGAAGCTTTTCACTTTGCTCTGAAAAAATGTTTACCCTCGATATCTGTCTAGATGACTTACACCTGCCCCATTGCATTTTAAATACTTACTGCCATATTACTGAGATCTAATGGTCTTCAGGGGTTTATGATGTGCAGGAATTGTCTCATGTACATAAGAGCTCATCCGTTACCTCAAACGTTATCGAATCTCAAGGATCATCGCGAAGGAAACAGTATTGGAGATCCACAAGACGGAGTTAGAACTAGGGAGACAGTTTGTCAAGGGCCCCGGGTTGTAAACCGGAGAGCCGCGGGCCGCCAACAGATCCGTCCGTGCACACAGAATTTTCTATGTGCAGAAGCGCTGGTAACCTGCTCAGTATATAATATACAATAAAAGAGCATAAACAGAGCAGAAATAATAAAACTAAAAGTAATCTCAGACTGAAATAAGCTACAAGCAGAAATAAAAGTACAATATACTCCCAGCTCACCAAAATATACAACCAGCGGCCAAAGCCAGACCCAAAAGGAAACTACAGAAGTCTGAGATACAAAGGGGTCAATAAAAACCTCGCTAGTCCTCAATTGGGTAGACGATCTAGCTAGTCGGCAATCCTTACCTCGATATGCCGTGAAGGCCCGCAGCTCCCACAGATGACTGCAAAACAAGGGGAAACGGACAGGAACAACAATGGGGGTGAGAACTACTAGATACACCAGTAGCCTCTCTAGCGGGTAAAACCTTAATGTGACGCACCCACTAGGAATAAAGAGGCAAAAGAAGAACAGTGGTATGCAATAAAGACCGCTGAAACAGGAACTACCACTACTATGCCTCTAAATGCAGTGCCACAGATAACTGTATATATATGCAACTATAAAGCTGACTGCCCAAAAAACCCAATCAGAGGGCCAAGAAATACTGACATGCCTGCTCTGTCATCACTCACAACTCACCAACTGACCGGCACCCATCACGGTCAAAAAGCCTACTCCGGAGGGCACTCGAGGGGAGCGACCAACACGAGTAAAGTATCTCGTATCAATCAGCTCTGTAACCGAGTGTCTCACAATAGCAGTGACTGGACTATGACCATGATCAAAGTGGGAATACTCCATCCACTAATCAAACCCTGATCCCCAATCTGATGTGATAAAACATCCGGTCAAACGCCCAAAATTCGCGGTTGCCACTATCTCCACAATCCCCAAGAAGAGTCTAAACTGTCCCCAGACTCAAGATCCAACTACATATCTCAAGATCCCGATCTGACTCGACGTCATGCATCGTTAGAGAAGAAAACAATAGCATGTTTTCTCTAAGTCAAATCCATAGGTATAGTGCTGCAGTAAAATAGTGGCTTAACTAGTTGTCCAAATAAGCATGCAAGTATTTTCTTTTAAAGCATTTCAAAAAAAGTGACTAAGGTTTCATATGAAGGATCATTTTAAAATAATATTGGGTTACTTATTTGCATGCGGTTTAGGATATAGCAAATGTCCAACTTTATGTCCCAGATTTATCATATAGAAGCTATCAATTAATTTAGGGGGCCCAATGCAATAGGTTCATATACCACAAGTTATCTATCACATGTATAATTTGGAAACTCCACTATTCCTAGTGTGCAAGTCAACAAAGAGGGAAACGCAACCACCCACCTCGAAAGCGTGCACAATACACCCAGAAAATACCCGCTGTCCTCTAAACACACCGTCAGCTGAAACAGTATCCTACAACATCACACAAGTGTACACGGTGTAAAAACTACAAGTTCCAAACACAAATTGCTGTTTTTACAATCAGCACGCAAAACGAAGAATTTCACCTCTGTCTCGAGCTCCTAAATCTCAAAAAAATCACGGTTGCGTTCCTCGCGAAAAGTAGCCCAAAATCGACTCTTGAATCGCCTCGATCTGATATTCCTACGCTGAGAAACAATTCGTCGAAGTCGCCGCTGTCCAAAAACCCCAAACAGCAAAAGAGGGGGTCAAAACACCTCGGGAATCGTGCCAAGGAATCGGAATCCAGAGAAACCACCAACACGGAAAACGAAGCCCTACCTCTTAGGAACATACTGGTGAAGAAATCGTCGAAAGAGGACTCCTGTACTGCACAGGGGACTCCTCGGACTGAAATGCGACGATAACGGGCCAAGATTGGGGAAAAACGAGGCCACACTGTAAAATCCGGATCGCCGCTGTCGAACTTCCAGAAAATCTGGGAACGCACCACGAGGTAGAAAATAAGAAGATGAAAACTTCTCTTAAGGCCCCTCCCACAGATTCTCTCTCTATCTCTCGGAAAACAACGAAAAAGAAGGGAGGGGAGGCCTTTAAATAGGCCCACAAAACAATTGGGATAATACCCCAACGTGTCCCCAGATTCGGGCTGCTACAGTGCGGCCCGGCACTTTCGGGCGGCTACAGTGCGGCCGGCCCAAGGATTTCCGGGCGCGCACAGTGTAGCCCAGCCCAGCCCATCCCGCGCACGGGATCCAGCCGCGTCCAACCGGCCGGTCAGACCCGGCCAAGGGCCCGACACGTGTCCGCCGAACAGGCGGCAGCCGTGCGGGCCCCAACGGGGAGGCGCACGTGCCCCCCTCCCCTGGTCAGCACGCGTGCGGCGCCAGCACTGGCGTTGGTGCCACGTGGGCGGCGCCGCCCCCCCCGGACACGGGTGCGGTCGGGTCAACGCGCCGCCCACGTGCGCGTACGGCCGCAGGCGCGGGCCCGCGGCGTGCACCGCGCGCACCTGCGCCGTTCCAACCCGGGGCTTGCCACGTGGCGCACCCCGGTCCACCGTGCACCGCGCACAGCCCCGCTTCTGCCCGGCCTGCCCGCGCTGCCTGCGCACGCTCTCGTGCGCCGCGCGCGCTACACCGGCCCAACCAGCGCCTGCCACGTGGCCCGCCGGGCCACCGTGCACCGGCGGTCCACCCCGTGGACCGAGAGCCGTGCGCCGGCCCACTAAGAGCCTGCCACGTGTCCCCGGCCGGTCCACAGCTCCCCCCGTGCACCAATTTGCGCAGAAACCTTCCGGGGGTCCGTTTTTTGGGCATCCGGACTCCAAATTAAATAAGTAAATAGCCGTTTTCAAGCGTTTTTCCGCGCTGAATTCAAATACGGCCTCCGATTAGCCTGATTCCACTCCTAAAATTCGGCAAAGGCAGCCGAAGGTCAGGCTTGCTCCCAAATCCTCTCTGGTTCCAAACAACATATCACTTTGACATGTTGGGGCCCCACACACCAATAATAGGTGTTCTACACCCCGAAACAGGGGCAAAACCACCGAAAAACCTAGGACACTACACAGTTGGTTTGTGGATTCGCTTGCTACGTATCTTTAATCGAACCAAAGAATATAGATGAAGCTCTTCAGGATGACTACTGGATTAAAGCAATGCAGGAAGAGCTCCATCAATTTGAGCGAAACAAAGTCTGGGAATTAACGAAGCCTCCAAAGCAACATAATGTGATAGGTACCAAATGGATTTTCAAGAACAAGAAAAATGAGGATGGTACTATCATCAGGAACAAGGCACGATTAGTTGCTCAAGGCTACTCTCAAGTAGAAGGTATAGACTTTGATGAAACTTTCGCCCCTGTAGCTAGACTCGAGTCCATTCGTATACTATTTGCTATTGCTTGTCATTTTAAAATCAAACTATTTCAAATGGACGTTAAGAGCGCGTTTCTAAATGGGTTTTTAAATGAGGAAGTTTATGTGGCTCAACCGAAAGGTTTTGTAGACCATAAACAACCTAACCATGTTTTTCGTTTGAAAAAGTATCTTTACGGTCTGAAACAAGCACCGCGAGTATGGTACGAAAGGTTGACAAAGCACCTTTTGGAGAAGGGCTATACTCGAGGGGGAGCTGACAGGACTCTCTTTGTGAAGCATTATCAAAACAATTTCATTGTAGCACAAATCTATGTCGATGACATTGTATTTGGCGCAACAAGAGATAATGATGCTTCTAAATTCACGGAGACCATGGAAAGCGAATTTGAGATGTCCATGATGGGCGAATTGACTTATTTTCTTGGATTGCAAATTAAACAAAATGATGAAGGTATTCACTTGTGTCAATCCAAGTATGCAATGGAGTTGGTTAAAAGTTTGACTTAGAAAATTCAAAGGATTTTCCGACTCCAATGGGAACTAGCCACAAGGGACTTGGAAGTGAATCACATAGTGAGAATGTAGACGAGAAACTGTATCGAAGTATGATTGGAAGTCTACTTTACCTCACGGCTAGTCGCCCGGATATATCCTTTAGTGTTGGGATTTGCGCGAGATATCAATCAGCACCAAAGGAGGTTCACCTGAAAGCGGTGAAAAGGATCATCCGGTACATCAAAGGATCAATAAATTTCGGAATTTGGTATCCTATGGGAACTAGTTTGGACATTGTTGGATACTCAGATGCCGATTGGGCAGGATCAGTGGATGATCGGAAAAGCACGAGTGGTGCATGCTTCTATCTTGGCCATTGCCTTGTTGCATGGCACAGTAAAAAGCAGAATTGCATAGCACTCTCGACTGCCGAAGCGGAATACATTTCAGCGGGTAGTTGTTCAACCCAACTCATTTGGATGAAAAGTGTGTTGAGCGACTTCCGAATTTCAACAACTTCGGTAACAATTCTTTGTGACAACACTAGTGCTATAAACATTTCCAAAAACCCTGTGTTGCACTCTAGAACAAAACACATTGAACTTAGATATCATTTTCTTAGAGAGCTAGTTGAATCAAATACTCTTCAACTTTCATATATTTCAACTGAAGATCAATTAGCTGACATTTTAACAAAACCTTTGGATCAAAAACGTTTTATTCATTTGCGTAAAGCAATTGGAATGCTTTCCTTGAAATAAACTTCTTTTTGAAACTCTTGCTTAGGTTAGGTTTTGTTTTTGTGTTTTTGTTCTTTATCTATGTTTATACATAGTACATTAATTGAGCATGTGTATTATTGACTTTACTTGCATCCTTTCATATAATTAGAAATTTATTATGCTTTGGATATCATAATAATTCAGTTGATGCATTGATCATTTATTTAAATTAAACCATTTTTAATTGATCAAAGTCAATTTCTCTCTCAATGATCTCTTGGTATTGTTTTTATCTTATTTGACTATTTAGTTCAGTATGAATTCGAGATCAATCCTTGGTTGAATACTTTATATATTAAATAATTAATAGCCAATTGAGGGGGAGTCAAAGAAAAGTAAAATGCTCGAAAGATGTGGAAAGAGTTACATCCCAATGAGGAGTGTGAAAACTACCACCACATGGAGGAAAGAGCTACCACCTCGGTCGTCCGAGTACTGTGTGCAGCTACCACATGTATACCAAGCATGGTTGTTCAATTTTTGATTAAGTAAAATGCATATTGAGATACTTGACTCTATCAAATTTCAAGGTTGGTATAAGGTGGGATTTTAAGGAAAGATGCTCAAAGAGCCACTCCGTCAACAGATTGTCTAGATAAATTATATAACGTATTTGGGATTTCAAACATCTATTGATCTTGGTAATTCATTTTCTCTACCATTTTAATGATTTGATAAATGCCGTACTCATAAGATCATGATGGATGTGTTTGAACTTGATCAACTTTAAAAGTTTTAATTTCTATAAATTGTCATGTCATTATTTGAATGTTATTGATAAATTTAACATAATTTATTTCTCTTGACATGAAACGATGATTTTTGTTTAAAGTTGATGTGCTAAAATGCTTACATACTTTTTCTGGATTTTATGGATTTTTTCTAAATTTTTCTGAAGAAAAAGTTGCAGCTGATCCGGATCGGGTTAAAGGATCCAGATCCCGAACGCAGGCTTCTTCCTGCGGCTAGCCGATCCGGATCGAAATCTCGATCCGATCCGGATCACGGCTAGGGTTTTAATAAGAACGAAAGGGTTTTGATTTCTTTTACCTTAATCTTTTGTTCTCAAGTCTCTAGAGCCTCTCTCTCTAGAATACTTGCACCTTGGAGCTTTCCTAACCCAAGTTCTTCGAATCCAAGTAAGTTTTATTGATCAAAATCTCGTTTTTCACAGGTTTTCTCTCTTTTCTTCAAAACGTGATGAGATTTTTCTATCTTTTTCGTTTGTGAATCGTTTTTGGTCAAATCTCTTTTGAAATAAGAACTCTGGGTAGATTAGTTTTGATTATATGCTAGGTATTCTCCTGATTAACGAATTTTTGGGCTTCGATTTCAAAAATTTCGGTTTTAGGGCATATAATGGGAATTTTTCAAAATCATGCAATTGATCTAGTTTTAAAATTCCTTTTTATCAAAACTAATTTTATTCTTAGTCTCTCTACACGATAATGATTGTTTGGGTACAATTCTTCTAATTTTTGAAAATTAACAATATTTTCATGTGTTCTTGAGTTGGTCTTCACAGGATTTCAATCTTCTTAAGGCACTTGGATCAATGGGATTCTCATGGATCATCCTTTTGTTGGTCACTATGGTGCACACTCGGGCCACAAACAAATTAAAGAGAGCTAAGAAAACACAACAAAAAGGTGAGTTTCTTCTGATCAGCGACACAGAAGTGGAAGCAGATTGTCAAGAGGTAGATTGGACTGAATTAACAGATGATGATGACTCATTGCCTGAACAAAAGGCGTCTGATGGATCAAAAGGAAAGGCACCCATGGACACAGGAAAAGCGCCTATGGCTAAACCAACCATCTCTGTGAAAAGAAAACGAGTAACTAGACGCTTTGGACTACGACGAGACGCTGATATTGACACGCCGATAGTTCCTGACTCCCCGCCTCGCGTGGAAGGAGTGTTCGTCAGCATGGATCGCCTTCGAGCGTTTGAACGTCGTGAATGCATCGGTGAACGTCATGTCAACATTGAAGCTCTCCGAAATCACTCACCAGAGTTTGGAACCTTGATTGAGCAAGCTAATCTCATCCAAGTCTGCCGATTCCCCGAACTACTTGGGTATTGTTTGTATCGTGTAAGAACCTTTTACACGAATGCAAGACATCTTCAAGAAGATGAACATGGATCAATGCATTTCTATACAAATATCCAAGGGATGAAACTTAAAATCACTCCGCAGCTAATTGGCGAAGTCCTTGGAATGGAATCTAACACATCGGGGCTCAACTTTTTGAAAGGAAGAAGTTTGACGAGTGCCTTGTGGCAAACAGTGATAGATAAAATTTGTTTGGAAGGAACGAAATCAGCTGATGGTAAAAGTGTAAAATCCAAACATCTTCGACTAGAGTACCGATTTCTAAATTTCATCACGTGTTACAACATTTTACCTAACATGCAGACTAAGGTCGTGAGATGGGAGAGACTGCTGTTCTTATATCTCATAGGTCATCCCTCTGAGGCTGTAGGATTGAACATGAATATCCCCTACATAATTTGGAATAGAATGTCAAGATATATTGTGCATCCTCATCCTTCTGAGCGACTTCCGTTTCCTTTAATCATCATGAGGATCTTACAAAAGTTTGACATTGATATAAGCTCGACATCTTATCAACACTGTTGGGGGATGATAGATGAGTCAACGATTGTGAAGTCACTTCACAAATTACCACATGTTACTCCGACACCGTCCACTGGAAAGAAACCTTGTGTCGGCACCTCGGCCTCACCGTCTCAACAAGCACCTGGCGCGGATGATGACGCATCAGTAACTTCGATTTTCAAGCAACAACAGCGCCTATCTTCTGAGCAAGAGCGGATAACCATAGAACAAAGGCGAATGTCTGAAGAACTCGAGATCATAACGGCATCCCAAATTACTTTGACCAAGAAAGTAAATTCGATGAGGAAATTGATCAAGAACATGTTCGCTAAGATGGGATATAGTGCGTCTGAGGATTCAGACTCCGATAACTAAGTTGTGCTCTAACAATTTTTGTGCAGATTTGTGCAGGCTTTTACCGTTTTAGATTTTAGTTCAGTTTTTAGGACTTACTCTTAGTTCTAGTTCTTACATTTACTTAATTTTTTTGGAATTTTTAACTCTCCTTAAATTTTTGTAATTTTGGCTTCGTTTGTGACAAAAAGGGGGAGAGAGTTTAGAGAGAACTTGAACAATGATGATGTGAAAACTGTGTGAATGTGTGAACATCAAGGTAAGTATCACTTCAACTTCAACTTTGGTTTTTATCTTGTGATTTGTGTGCATGTCCCTACTAACTCTTCGACTAACTATTTGGGCATGAACTTGAACAATGATGATGTGAAAACTGTGTGAATGTGTGAACATCAAGGTAAGTATCACTTCAACTTCAACTTTGGTTTTTATCTTGTGATTTGTGTGCATGTCCCTACTAACTCTTCGACTAACTATTTGGGCATGTAATATGACTAACAAGTTGATGTTGGACTAACACTTTGTGACATTTGGTTTTTGAATGCATAGAAGATATGTTGGTTTTTGACTATGATTCTTTTATATATCTGAATTCTCAAATGTCATGATGATCAGATAAACTCTATCTCTGTACTTGGTTTTGTATGTTTCAATTCTTGAGGTATCTAACGATTCTTTTTGTCAAGAATGATTTCTGTGTGCAGAGAGTACAAGTGTCTAAGTCTAGAGTCTGTTTTAGGAGTTTATCTCATGTTTTTAAATTTTTGGATCTCCATTGTAATTTTTTGTTGTATGGTGATAGCAACAAAAATATCTTTTTGAATTTTCTTTAGTGGATTTGTGTTTTGTCACGAAACCGCCAAAGGGGGAGATTGTTACGGAATTTGAGTTGGCGTAATTTCGTGAAAGGTTCAAGTCTTGAAGATTGAAGGTGAAGAAGGTTGGATCATTTAACTCAATCTCAAGAAAGAAGAATTCAAAAGGATCAGGTATGTTTAACTAAAGATTTTTGGTGATCCGAATACTTCTTGTAGTGTAGAAACACCTGGAAGAATTTTTCATTGCATAAAAATCAAAAACTGGACATGGGACATGTTCAGGATCCGGATCAGATATTCCAATCCGGATCCCGAAGGGTGTTCGTTCATACACTGGTTCAATCCGGATCGCAGCATTTCATGATCCGGATCCCGAACACTAGTTTTACCTTTTTACTTGCACGATCCGGATCAGGATTTGCAATCCGGATCCCGAACGTTGATGTTTGGTGAAACTGTATGAACGATCCGGATCAGCCATTTCGATCAGGATCCCGAACCTTCGTTTTTCTGGAAACCGTCTTTCATGCTACTGCAATCCGGATCGCCGAAATCCGATCCGGATCGCCGTCCGTAAAATTTCCAGAAATGGTAGGTTTTTGATTCTTATCTCCTTCCTAGGGTTTCTAACCTATAAATAGACCCTATGATTCTTTTTCTAGGGTCAATCCAAATAGAGCCGTCATAATCAAATATCATCTTATACGGCCCTAGATCCATTTATAGAGAAGAAAGGAAATCATTAGATATTACTCTATGTTTCTTCATCTATATTGATTAGTTTGATTCTAGGTTTTCATACTCACATCTTGAGTTGAATCAAACTAATGAATACTTAGATGGTATTTCCTATCTATCTTTGATCTAAGTATTCGGCGGATCATCACCACCCAAAAACAACGATTTCCCCAAAATCGGCGCGTGGACTCGCGTGGCCTTGTGGATTCAAGGTGCAACCGCTCTCGTGGATTCGGAGCGAGGTACGTTCGTGGATTCGAAGCGTGCTACTGGGTGAAGACCGTGGATTCGGTCGGACGTCGTGGACTCGACGTTGGACGCCGTGGATTCGGCGTTGGACGCAGATCGTGGATTCGAGACGCGTTGCGGAACGAGCGGAGAAGATCAACTAGGAGCGTATGGTAAAAGGTTGAGTCGTCTGTGAGTACGTTAAATCACCTTGTACGTGTTTCAATTCTAGTGGATTTCACCGTGTTATCGGTCCCGTGGTTTTTTACTCCGGTTTGGAGTTTTTCCACGTAAAAATCTTGCGTGTTCTTTTATTTTTCCGCATTGGGTTTTATTGCGCAATGATTTTTTGAGTGTTTATTGTTTACACCTATTCACCCCCCTCTAGGTGTTTTTTTTCCTATTTAGATCTATATTTCATATAACCCAACATAAACTGTTCTGTAGGCCGGCTAATTTGAAAGGATAAATCCACGATTTAAAAGCGGTGCCCACCCGGCACCCAGATTTCTAAAACAGTTCGAAAACCATAAATCCACAGAGTTTTTAAAAAGTGCCCACACGACACTCAAGTTTTGAAATCTGTTTTCTAAAATCCATAAATCCACAGGGTTTTGAAAACGGTGCCCACACGACACCCAAGTTTTGAAATCCGTTTTCGCAATTCTTTTTCTTTTCTTTTTCTTTCTTTCTTTTTTGAAAATGGCCGAACAGAGATAAGAACTCAAACATCATCCACAAATCCAAATAGTAAAGTTCCGACATCCACACCGACCCCACGAGGGTATCGAGAACCACACAACAGTCTACAAGTAGAAAATGAAATGCAACAAGAAGGGAAGATACAGTCTGGGATCTCAAAGGACCCGAAGGCTCCTGACTCGGCCTCACCGTCGCCTAGCTCTCACCCCTGAAGGAACCTGTCACGGAGTGGGAAGTCAGCGACACGATAACACAATAATAAAGCAGGAAAAAGTAGTAAAGCCAACCGTAAAGCTATCCGGAGCAACCACCCTCCCAAGAGGGGAAAAAGAAACCACGAACACCTGCAAACCTGCAACACCTGACCACGTCGAGCACCTACCCCGACGGGTTGCACCGCTCGCACCTGAGAGCATCAAAACCCCACAACTACAGGGGCCCCACTACGTCACCTCGTGGGTATACACGGGTCATAGACCACTTTTCCGAAAAAGCGCACCCTTTGCGGTGGCCAAACTGCGGGTGCGCGTGCTGCAGCCTCGAGCATAGTAACCAGGAATACCGTACAAAACCAAGAAGCGGGAATCATAACGACTATCAATCACATATAATCGAATAACAAGAACTATAGAGTCTATCCACAATACCACAGTTAAACGCATAAAAAGAGTTAGTTACAAGTATCGTAAACACCATGCTAAGTCTCCAAATAAAATCCCACCTTTTGTCGTCGCGCTGTGATCGCCGCTAGGTTCCTCCGCGTCTCGGCGTGCTCCCCGAACCTACAAAGTCCCCCCGGGGAGAAATCAGTGCCCATAAAACACGAGTACCGGGGAAAACGTACCGTCATAATCCATCGTGGGGCGGGGTCCTCGGATCCGACGGCCGCGGCGGCGGCCCGGGTCGGAAGTAGTGGCGGAGATGACCCCGCCCCGCCGTGCTGTCCGTACGCGAGGGAGGCCCCGTGCGGTGCCAGACCCGCACGGGCACCTTATCCGAGGCGGCCGTGCGCGGCGCACAGCCCGCACGCGCGGGTGGCCCCGCGCGGCGCACAGCCCGCACACGCGGGCGGCCCCCCCGTGCGGCGCACAACCCGCACGCGCGGTCTACCCCGCGCGGCGCCTGGCCCGCGCGGGCGCCCTGCCAGCGGTGGCCCCGCACGGCACCTGGCCCGCGCGGGTTGCCCTGCCAGCGGCGGCCCCGCGCGGCACCTGGCCCGCACGGGTGCCCTGCCAGCGGCGGCCCCGCGCGGCACCTGGCCCGCGCGGGTGCTCTGCCCGCGAGCGGCCGCGCCTCCCCCCCCCGCGCGCGTCCGGTGCTCCGCGGCGGCGGCGAGTGCGGCCGGCCGATGCATGCCGCTCCCTCATCCCCTACTTCTTGATGAAGAACCGAAAGAAGGCAACAAATAAATTAAAAATTAAAACTTACCAACCACCGCACCTTCGATTCACCGGTGAGGGAGGAGGAAGGGAGTCGATCGCCCCGTTCTCGTCGCTTCGATCCTTCGCGCCCGCTGTCGGATGGTGAATAAAATGTAGGAGAAGGGTTGGGGTCCCTCTCGCGTTCCTCAGAAAGGTCCTACAGGGCGTCGAAAAGCGGATGAGAAGTGGAAGGGAAAATAAAACCCTAGTCCTTAACTCATCACCTAAGGATCGGGTGCGAGCCCGAGTCCACATATACCTCGCAAAGCGTGCAAGTCGCCCCACCCCCTTACGGTGCACCCTGAATTGTTAATAAACTTCAAAAATTTATTCTGGGAGGTCCCGGAGTCGGAATTTAAATCCGATTGCGCCGGTGATCTCCGCTTCGCGAGCTCTACCGCCTAAAAATACCCGCGAGCCCCGAAGGTCTGCCCAGAAAAAGTGAAACATTTAGCCATCCTCCGAACCTCAAAAGGAAAGCGGACAAAAATAAACTTCTGTAATGCCTTTTAAATAAGTGGTTACTACAGCCTAACAACAACACCTTCCGAAGTCAAAATGCATACTCTCTCAACTTGACAAGCAACTTCTTCTCTCTTACAAGTTGCAGCACTATCCTCAAGTGCTCATCATGCTCTATGTCACCTCGGAAATAAATCCAAATATCCACGACGGGTACTGCTACCAACCCGTCCAAATACTGCTGGAATACACCATTCCTCGATACATAAAGGCGGCAGGGCATTAGTCAATCCCATTGACCTCACCGTAAACTCATAATGCCCCTGCCGTATCCCAAACACTATCTGGGCACAGCCCTCGGCCGTAAGGTTCCAGATATACCTGCCTCACAAAAGAGAAACTACTGGAATACAATCCAAGCCGGTCTGTGCTCGAACCATCATAGAACCCTCACCGTTGTGTACCCACAACGTGGCATCATTGCCGTGTACCAACGGCATGGCATCACCACCGTGTATCAACGGTGTGGCATCATACCCAAGTATCTATCTCTCGGATCCTCACTGTCGTGTTCCCACGACGTGGTACTGGGTCACACAGACCTCTCGATCCATCAGATCCCGCAACTGCGCTATCAGCTCTCTCTCTCTCTGTCTCACGGGTGATACTCCAATAGGTGCTACCGAAGTCGGCGCGGTTTTCAAAACCACGTCAATCACCAACTCGACCTCAATCTCACTAAACGGCGGCTTCAATATCAGATCAGGTAGACCCTCACCCGGGATCACACGGGCGATAAGGATATTCTTTAGTCCCGGTGCCGCCGTAGGCATCTCCTCTACAGTCGCTAGCACAACGATACAACCACGACTCAACCTCTGTCGTGCTCTAGCTTCCTCTATAAGCATACTCCTCCTGACCAGGTCCACGGAGGGCCATTGTCCTCTCTCGACAATCCATGATAGCATAACATGGGGATAACCAATCCCTATCCAACCTCATATCAACATCTCGGAGCTGATGTAGGACTAACAACTTAATGGATCAAATCCAAGGTCCTAACTGCACTGGGCAGGACTGGCAACACTCATCCATGTGCTACACGTGATCTGGAACCTGATCCTCACGCGCACAAGCCAACAGTCCCATCTCTAGCCCACGAGAAGCTACCCCTGCTCTACTAAAACACGCACAAGCGGTAACGGCATCAAACATGCTCTAACTCCGACGACCATAAAGAAAACCACACCGGGTAAGACGCGATCCACTATCCTGGCGCCCTCCAACCGGCCGCACAATCTCATCCACTAGATGCTGGTGGCCATCGCTCTATCTGCCTTGGCATCACGCCTCTATCGGCCTACCGGTAAATCGGATGAACCTCTTCATCCTGAAGGGGTAGTGGGGGTGCCGTCACAAGCGGCAAAACCATGAGCACTACACTTGGACACTCTGCCTGAAATGTCCTGACTATCCACATAAAAAACATCGCCCCTTCCTGAGGTCACACTATGGCAATGAATGCGGCCCACCGCAAATGACACACTCATCCTGACACTACTGCTGGTGCCTCGACTGTCGAGAACCTCCTGGTCTCTGTCTCCTCTGAGACCCATGACCCTGAGACTGGAATCATGGCAACCTCGATCCACTCGACTGTCCTCAAAATCAGGCGTCACTGGACGTCTCTCTCCGGAGCTGGTCCCTCGCTCTTCGTCCCTCTTGGACGTGATCACTGATCCTCGGTCAATCCATCGAGCATGCACAATCGCTGCATCTAAAGTCGGTGCTCGCCGAGAATGCACAAAGTGATAGATATCCCGATGCAGTCCCCTCTCAAACCGATCAACCTTCCGGACCTCATCCTGGGCAACATGGGGCACACTGCTCAACAATCGCAGAAACTCGCGACCATAATCCTGAAGAGGTCGACTCCCCTGCTACAGGCATCTCAAATCCCCTTCCAGTTTCTGCTTTACACTGTCGGGAAAGAAGGCCCCGAGCAGCAAAGCACAAAACTCGCTACAAGTCATCAATTGCACTCCCAGTGGTCCAATGGGACGAACTCGACGCCACCAAACCTCGGCGTCCTTTTCCAAAAGTGCGTAACCACGTGCATCTGATGCTTCTCTTGGATGAACAAGTTCTCAAATAGCTTTTCCATCACAGCAATCCAGTTCTTAACCTCCCAAGGCTCCAAACTCTGCCCCGACAACTGCGGGGGATGGAACTGGCTGATATCCAACAACTAATCAGTAAGCTCTCGCTGCTCCTGCACTGTCAACGGTGCAATCTGGCCCGAAGTCGACGATGTCGCGGCCGGAGGTACTACTAGCGATACCACAGGAGATACTCTTTGCTCAAGCATGCGCATCACGCACTCCATGTTCTCTTCCTGGCGCCGCATCGCCTCAAACATCTGGGCTACCTGGGCCCGTAACTCTCGGACCTCACTCTGCTCTGTCCATTCAGTCTCCCGCTGCTCGGGCTCCTCATCCAAGGTCGAACACGCCCTCGCCGCTGCACGGCGTCTCGGAGGCATCAAAGACAGCTACCACAAACCAAACATCAGGACCACAATGTAGTAACCATAATTTTTAAAATCCAAATTTAAGTTTAAAATAATTTTCAGAATTATTTAAATAGCAAAAATGGGCAATTAGTGGGTCAATAGTGGCCCAGAAATGTCGACTTTTGATCGGGGTCTGATCTGGAAAATCCAAGATCACCATTGCGATCGTCTCGTCGAAACATAAAAGTTTCATATTCATATGTTTTCGATCCGACGGTCGGATCTTCCAGAAATCAGAAATCAAAAAGCGGGCCCCGCGACTTAAAGTGAATAGTAACTCTCGAATTTTGACCCCTCTCGATTGATCATTAGCCGAATTACTGTTTAAAATCCCAATATAGCGACATGAGTAGTCAAACCTAACTATTTTCGACGTTCTAAGCGCAATGGCACTGACGGTTTTCACGTTTGGCGACCCGGGTGCATCGAAGTGCGTGCAACGCACTGTAAACTGTCGAACTTAATGAAACAGCTTTTTATCCGAGCATCAAACGAACCAAACAAATATGCTACTTGACAGGTCTCGACGAGCCGGACGTCGTGGCGAAGTCCGTTTCGCGAAACAACGATCGGATTGCCTCGGAATGCGTGAAAAACACCTAAAAATGGATTAATTTGTAAGGAAACTTAATATTTTATGTACCTTAGTGTATGGGACTTAATCTATAGGGTCCTAGGTGTAATTGTAACCTACAGCAAGGGTTCGGCTGCTAAGGGTTAAGTGTGAAAAGAGGAAGTGGGTAGAATCTAGCATTAAATCAAGTTGGGTCTCTTGAGCTCCTTGGGGACAACACGAGGAGGCATGTTGGGACTCAACCAACTCCTGAGTACCCTGCCATCCTCAAAACCTAGCCCCGGAGTGAAGAGAAGCCAAAGAACACCTCCATTGTTCCAACCCGAGAGTGTGAGGAAGAGGAGAGGTGAAGCAAGAGGACTCCAACCCTTTCTCTTGTGTTTTGAAGGAGTTCCTGTGTATCTCTGCAACTCTCCTAGACCTAGCCACGGGTTGCTGGGGTAAGCCGAGGGACACCACCACCTTGAGATAATCCGAGAAAGAGAGAGAGTGAAGAAGGTTGGAACCAACTTCACCCAAAAGAGCTTCTGAGTGCCCTAGGTGTTCCCTCGTGACTGGAAGAGCACCTTGGTGGTGGCCGTGGCCGCGCAAAGGAGGAGGAGTGAAACCGGCTTCATCCTCTCTTCATCGACTCCGGCCAAGGTAAGCTCTCTCAAACCAAAGGTTGTTTGGACCCGGGACCCCTAGCAGTAGAATTCTTAGGTCCTTGTCGTGCTCCCTGCAAAGCCATAGCTCCCCATGCAAAGCGCATGGCCGGCGGCGGCCAACTATGGCCGAAAACCTAATAAAACTTCACCTTGAGATAACTATGGACATAATGAACCAACCAAGCTAAAAATTGGCATGTAGGGACTGTAGGACATGCCTAATAATTCTGCAAAGTTTTAATAAATATGGCTTAGTAATTCAAGAGATATTGGATGCCCTAGCTTTTGAAGTTATGGCATGTTGGCCGAACTTTCATTTCCGGTGCCGGCGGGCTTCCCCGACGCCGGTCACCTACCCAGATCACTTGCTGGGACCAAGAGGATCCCAACCATGCTTTTGCATGGTTCCCATCCAGCCCGAATGAGGGTCGGCCATGGATGAACCCGAGAATGGAAGATTTGCGGCCGCCGGCGCTCCGGCCACCTTCGGCCGGGGAAGAGAGTTCGGGAAGCTTCGTGTGGACCCAGGTGTTACGGATTTTGTTTTGGCGTATTTCGTGAAAGTGTTAAGTCTTGAAGATTGAAGATGAATGAAGTTTGGATCATATACCTCAATCTCAAGAAAGAAGAATTCAAAAGGATCAGGTAAGTTTAACTAAATATTTTTGGTGATCCGAATACTTCTTGTAGTGTAGAAACACTTGGAAGAATTTTTTATTGCATAAAAATCAAGAACTGGACATGGGACATGTTCAGGATCCGGATCAGACAATCCAATCCGGATCCCGAAGGGTGTTTGTTCATTGGCAAATCCGATCCGGATCATAGTCATTTCGATCCGGATCCCGAACATGGGAATTTGCTGAAATACATGAACGATCCGGATCGTGCATTACAATCCGGATCCCGAACCCTGTTTCTCTGGAATTGCCTGACTCGTTACGACGATCCGGATCACAGCTAATCCGATCCGGATCGCCGTCGTGAAAATTTCCAGAAACGACAGTTTTTGAATCCTTATCTTCTTCCTAGGGTTTCTAACCTATAAATAGACCCTATGATTCTTTTTCTAGGGTTAAGCGAAATAGCCGTCATTATAAAATATAATCTTTTATACGGCCTAGATCCACATATAGAGAAGAAAGGAAATCATTAGATATTACTCTATGTTTCTTCATCTATATTGATTAGTTTGATTCTAGGTTTTCATACTCACATCTTGAGTTGAATCAAACTAATGAATACTTAGATGGTATTTCCTATCTATCTTTGATCTAAGTATTCGGCGGATCATCACCACCCAAAAAACAACGATTTACCCCAAAATCGGCGCGTGGACTCGCGTGGCCTTGTGGATTCAAGGTGCAACCGCTCTCGTGGATTCGGAGCGAGGTACGTTCGTGGATTCGAAGCGTGCTACTGGGTGAAGACCGTGGATTCGGTCAGACGTCGTGGACTCGACGTTGGACGCCGTGGATTCGGCGTTGGACGCAGATCGTCGATTCGAGACGCGTTGCGGAGCGAGCGGAGAAGATCAACTAGGAGCGTATGGAAAAGGTTGAGTCGTCTGTGAGTACGGTATATCACCTTGTACGTGTTTAATTCTAGTGGATTTCACCGTGTTATCGGTCCCGTGGTTTTTTACTCCGGTTTGGAGTTTTCCACGTAAAAATCTTGCGTGTTCATTTATATTTCCGCATTGGATTTTTATTGCGCAATGATTTTTTGAGTGTTTATTGTTTACACCTATTCACCCCCCTCTAGGTGTTTTTTCCCCTATTTAGATCCATTATAACATATAACCCATCAAGTGGTATCAGAGAGGGAATAGGGTTGTAAACAATGGTTGAAGGTGGAAACATCAACAGACCCCCATTCTTTGATGGAACAAATTATGCGTACTGGAGAGTACGGATGAAAGCCTTTTTAATTTTCATCGACGAACGGGTGTGGCAATCAATTGAATTAGGATGGTCTAATCCAACTGAAATTATTGCTGATGTTCGCACCATCAAACCTAGGTCGAAGTGGACCAAGGAAGAGTTAGATTCATCTTCTTACAATGGCAAGGGAATTAATGCTATTTTTAATGCCTTATCTCAAACAGAATTCTCTCGTGTCTCGGCATGTGAGACTGCGAAAGAAATCTGGGATGTTCTTCAGGTTACACATGAGGGAACTAACCTCGTGAAGATTCAAAAGCTGTAAATGCTTACGAGCAAGTTTGACTCTATTTTCATGGCAGAAAATGAATCTTTCACGGACTACTATACACGATTGCAAGACATCGTAAACTCATGTGCTAACCTGGGAGAGAAGATTCCAGAATTTAAGGTTGTAAGAAAGATCTTAAGAACTCTTCCTGAACGATTTCGCCCAAAGGTTACAGCCATTGAAACTATTAAACACCCGGACGAAATGCGTGTAGAAGAACTAGTTCGTTCATTACAAACTTATGAAATGACATTTACTACTAACTATTCTTCGGGAAAGGCATCCTCTTCTAAGTCTTCAGGTTATGCTTTGAAAACAACAAAGGAAGAAGACACGGATTCATCCTCCTCAGACGATGACGAGAATCTATCTATGGAGGAATTTGAGAAGCAGCTCGCTCTCTTGACAAGGAAGTTTCGCCGCAACTTTCGAAGGGGTAATTCAAGTAAAACTCCATCCTTCGGAAAGTCGAAGAAAGGCAAGGGTATTTCAAGTTACAAGTCAAGAAAGCAAGAGAACTTTTCAAAGGATAAGAAAAGCACAGAAGGACAAGTCCAATGCTTCAAGTGCCGAGGATACGGCCATATCTCAACGGAGTGTCCAACTAAGAATCTGTCGAAGAAGAAAGCGATGCAAGTCGTCACCAGGGATGACAACTCAACGTCAAATGAGTCATCCTCAAGTGATGAAGAAGAAAGCGCAACGGCATTCCACGCGTCCACATCTTCACCCTTCATGTGCTTAATGGCAAGTACTTCAGATTCATTGTCCAACTCCTCCCGGGTTGAAAAAACTGCAACGGATGATGAATCAAGTAACTCTGAAGGTGAAGATTTTGTTTTAGCCTACCACAGACTTTTACGGGATTCAAAGAAATTGGCTAAACAAAACAAGGGGTTGAGAGGGAGATTACAGGATCTCGAAGTAGAAGTAAAAAGGGTAACTTCTCTCTCGACCGATCTTGAAGTGGAAAGGGATAATCTGTTAAAAGCAAATGTTTCCCTTCAAGAGTCCAATGAGATTTTTGAGAAGGAACATACAAAACTGGTGGATAAAGCTGATCACTTCTCAAAGCTCTACATCGAGGCCCAACAAGATAAATTGGAAATGACGAAGACCATTCTCCAACTAAAGGATGACTTAAAGAGATTTTCTTCTAGAAGGAGTAAGTTGGATAAGCTTCTTGGTCTTGGTCAAACAAATCGGTTCGGCCTCGGGTACACTCAAACTGGAAACAGTCCAAGTTCGAGTGGGACAGTTTTTGTGCCTCAGTCGGTATCTCCTCCTCCGACACCGGAATTCACGACAAACAACGACAACAAGCCTACTTCTTTCTCTTCGGGATCGTCAAGTGCAAAGGTATGTCACGCCCCCGGGGGTTTTTGAGTCTATTTAAGCGGAAAATCGTGTGTATTTTTTTTTCTTTTAACCAGGTAATTTAAACCTCATCCCCGGTGCGTGCCAGACCGCCACATACACAAATTCTCCCTGTCCGCGGACAGAGTCTCCTTTGTATATGCACGGCGTCTCACTTACAACAACATACATCAAACACCAACCATCAACCATACAATAGACATTCAACATCAAGCGGAATAATAAAGCGGCATCAATGTTTTAGAAAGGATAAAACCAGCAGTTGCAAAACCCGTGCCCACACGACACTTCGTTTTGAGAAAACCTTTTCGAAGTCATTTGGTTTATCATGAAAACATGCCGCATACAAAAACATCACCAAAAGAACCAAACTATAAACGTACAACTCATCCACAGTGCTAAATAGTACATGTCCACGATTATTACTACCCACAAGCAAATTAACTAAATGCGTAAAAGAAATGAGATAACGATAATAACCAAGTGTCCTGACTACGGCCCTCGCGACGCAGTCTCGACAAACTCCCGGCTAACGCCTCTCGTAGCGCCTGTCACGGAGTGGGTTGTGATGATCCAGGTTTCCATGCACTGTTTTCCCGTGAATCCAAGTGTGAAACACCTAATGATGGTGTTTGATCCACAGTGTGTCAAAGGGACAGCACAGGTGGGTCCGTGGCAGTGTTTATTGTTAGTTTGGCCTTCGGCGGGGTTTGCCGAATTTTAGAAAAGTTTCTAGGCCAAACGGATGGCGTATTTGGATTCAGCGCGGAAAAACGCTTGAAAACGGCTATTTATTTGCCGGATTTGGAGTCCGGATGCCCAAAAACGGACTCCCGGAAGTTTCTAGTGTCTCCTGGTGCATGGGGGAAGGCCGTGGACCGCCGGATGCCACGTGGCGGGCCCTCATTGGCCGGCCCGCGGCGCCCGGTGCATGGAACGGCTCGGCGGGGTGCACGGACCCGGCGCACCGACACGTGGCGCATGGCTACTGGCTGGCTCATGGGACTCGGCGCAGGGGACAACGCCTGCGGCCGGTCAGGCGGCGCCTGCCCCCGCGCCTGACCGCACAGTGCGTGGGACGCGCGTCGCCTCGCCATTGGCGAGCGACTGCGGGGCTGACCGCGCGGTCGGGACGCGCGTCGGCCGCTGGCGCGCCCCGCACGGCTGTTCGCTGTGCGGGATGCGCGCCGATCCCCTGTGGGGACGCGCGTCGCGTGCTGGTTGGTTCCGCCCGGTCGGACGGGACGCGTCCGACCCGCTCTGGCGGATCCGGGCCCAAACGTGGCCCGAATCCAATAACGCGGGTTGTTTTTCTCCTTCTTAATTCTTTTAGGGCATTGGAAGCCCGATTTCTCTCTTCCTGGTTGGAACCACTCCGAGCCCCCTCTTAGACATTTCTTCCTCTCCCAATCCTCCATCCACTGTAGTAATCTCAAGAATTTTGAAGGCTCGGATCCCAAGGTTTGCATTTATCCGGCGCGGCGCGACGATCGTTCTACGGCTACCAGATTCGTCGCATTTCGGTGTTCTAGCTCCCCCGGCTCACCCCGACATCCTGTTTTTACGATTTTTGCGCCGTCGGATTCTTGACAGGTAGGGCTTCACTTCCTCTTTTATGAGTTTCTCTTGATTCAGAGGTTTTGATGGTGATTCTGTGGCTTCTTTCTGACCCTTTTCCGTCGCGGAGTTTTGGGACAGCACCATCTCGTTTTGGTGATAACTTCGCGCTCGAGCATCGAAACAGGGCGACTCAAAAGGGGATTTGCATCTACGCGTCACGAGGAATCTCCTGGAATTTTCGTGGATTTTTGTGGAATTTCCCTGAAGGTGAGGAATCCCTTTTTACAGAATTTTATATCGCTGTTTTGGGATGAATGTATTGTTTGAGGTGGTCCTCTTGTCGATTTTCGTTCTCAGCACAGAAAAATCGTGGGAAAACGTGCAGGTACTTGTTTCGACCGGATCGTCGCGTAGATCGCAGTGTATATTTTCTGGGAATTTTGTGGGCACGTGTCACAGGTAAAAATGGCTGAACAGTAAATCTGAATTTGGGAGACAGATTTTGGGTTAAACTTGAATTGTAATTTGTGTGTGTTCTTTGGGATCTTTGGCACAGTGTTGCGGGGTTTTTCCGGAGCGAGCGCGGACTTAGCCTTTGAGGACCGGATTTAGCGCTCGAGGTGGGTACCGTTGTTTACCTCCTACTTATGATGTCCCCACTAGGCCTATTGGAGTGCTTCACTGTTATGTTGCTAAATGAACCGGAATAAGTTAAAATGGCATCTTGGTTGAGAATTGGACTTATTGCTTGGGCTACATCTTAAAATGGACTAAGTATTAATGAATGGATGATTCTTATATTAATATGTCGTTTAAACCTCACGGGGGGGGGGAGTTTTGCTATAAAGGACTATCTTACTCGTACACTTTGGGACCTCTTATGCTTATGTGATAAATGGATATGAGATAACTTAGCAAATGAAAGTTTAACTAGTGGCATACCTCTCTATTGGGAAGGATAATAATATTTAAACCCTGTTTTTATATAAAGGACTTTGCATGCTTAAATGGACATCTAGTTAGGCCACCTTTTTCTGCTACACTATCATGCTGGAATTGACTTAGGAGAAACCATGCTTTTCTCTTCTTTTATTTATATTCGGGGGATAGTGCGCTCGGGTTCGAGCAGGGACTGGGATAGTGTAGTCAGACAGTTGTGGGCTTTGGGACAGGCAGGCTGTGAGGGCCGGGCATTGCGGCAACCGCGGATCTTTGGCGGTTGACCGGACAGTAGTTATTGCATCAGATTGGGATAGAGGATTTGGATTTCTTTTAGTGGATGGGTTTTCCACCGTGATCAGAGTCATGATCCAGTCCTGCTGATTTGGTACTTGTTACCCAGGCATTATACTCGTGTGGGTCGCTCCCCTCGAGTGCCACTCCGGAGTGTGCGTTTTTACAGGCTTCGAGTCTTCGAGACTCCCTTTTCCTATCGGTGTTATGCGTAGGCTGGCATACCCGATTTGGCAGGCAGAGCAGGCAGTACCAGTGCTTACTGGTGTATCGATTGGGTCTAGACAGGCAGGCGTTGACATTCTGATGCATACATATAGCTAATCTATCAGTTAGCTCATTAGAGGCATGTAGTGGTAGCTCTATTCATCATCAGCAGTTTTAATTACAGCTTACCACCTCTGTTCATCTTTTCTGCCTCTTATAGTCCTAGTGGGCACATTTGTGTTGAGGTCTACCCACTAGGAGGAGGCTACTGTTTTATAGTAGTTCTCACTCCCCACTGCTTTTCTTCTTCTATTCCCCTTTGTTTTGCAGAGTCGTCTGCGGCTGTTGCAGGACCCTCCACTGCGGACCGAGGTAAGAGAATCGCGGACTAGATAGCGGTCCACCCAGGCACCAGTTCTATTATTAGATGTACCCCGATACTCTCAGATACTCTACTATTCATTTCTTTTTGGGTCTGGCTTCGGCCAGCTGGTTGTATTTGATTAGTGAGCTGGGAGAGACATATGTATTATTGAGAGTTACTTTCTGCACTTTGCTTTTCTGCTTTATCTGAGATGTATTAGTTACTGTTTAGCTCTGTTTATGCTCTTTTATTATATCATCCATACTTGAGCAGGTTACCAGCGCTTCGTATACACGGGAAATTCTGTGTATACGGCGGATCTGTAGACGGGCCCGGGTTCTGGTTTACACCCGGGGCGTGACATGGGTAATGTCAATGACAAACAAAGTAGATGTCTAATAACAATAAGGAATAAGGAGCAAACCGGAAACACCAAAACCATTTCGCTACAACCATGCACATGTTAAGCTGGGCACCAACCCCAGAATTATCAATTAAATTGGGCACCAACCCCAGATTATCTGTCGGAGAGACTAAAGTCTCCCCTCGTGCACAAGTACCTACTTTGATGCATTTACCCCTTCCACGGTGCTGGTGTGCTATTCCCAGCGGGCGCGAAGGGGTCCTCACGGCACCCACACTTTTGTGAGGAACACGGGTCATACAAGACCACTCTTCCGGAAAAGTACACCCATGCGGAGGCCAATCCGCCTGTGTACGTGCAGCATCCCAAAACAGATTTGCCGAGATCGGCGTGTCATGAACAATGCGACCGCAGCCGCTTCAATTGTTAGATAAAAACACGATTATGCGAAAGGTTAAACTGTCCATCTACTTTGTTAGATAAATTGAGAGCACTTTAATGACGATAGATGCACTTACTGCACTGGCTGTATTTACAGCAACCGTACCCACCTATTTGGAGAGAGATCGGAACACCCGAATCTTTCGCGCACCCCCGCTGCGCGTCTGGACCTAAAGAAAGTCCGCACGGATAACTATAGTCAAAAGCGTGTACTAACATCTGAAAACACAAGACCCACTTTACTCTTTTCGACGGAAAAGTCCAACCAAACTCAATCCTCAATCGGTAGCCCACTCGGGATGTCCCTGGTTAGACCAAGAAGGCCCCGACGGCGGAAATGATGAGAAAAGAGACCCGACGGCACGCCCCCGACGATTTCGTCGAGGCGCGGAGCGTCGGCGAAATTAGCACCCGACCTAATAAAATAATGACCAAGAAGGTCCCAGGTGGCCATGCCAAGAAAGCCACGGAAATAACGATCCCAACGGCGAAAACGGCGTTCAAAACGGTGGAAAAACGGACAAAAACGGAGCTACCGATCTTTGGGCTGTCGGGTGGTGCACAGGAGCAACCGTGGACCGGGTTTACGGCATCAGGCGGCGGCGGCACGCGCCGAGTGCACACAGGAGCGTGCACCAGGCGGGACGGGCCGTGCCGCGCACGGTGCTGGCGCGCGCCGGGTTCACGCATTCGGCCGCGGCGTCGCGCACCGGGTGCACGCCCAGCGCGTGCACCGTGCTGGACGGGCCGGGCCGGCGCACGGATTTGTGCGCCGGTTCTTGGCCTTCGATGTTGCAGGCGTGCACCGGGTGCACGCCTGGACCCGTGGACCGCGCTGTACGGGAAAGCACAGTAACTTCCCGTTTCGCGATTTCTTCTCCGTTTGCGCTCCCGTTTCGCGGTTTCTTCTCCGTTTTCGCTCCCGTGCGACTCCGGCGAAGACCCCGCGACCATGGTAACGGCGGCGGCGGCCTCCCGTTTAAAAACGGCGGCGGCGGCCTCCCGTTAACCCACTATGTTTCAACGAAACATCCCAAAAATCTCCGAATAAAAACACGATAATTCTAACGACTAAACCAACGATCGACGAACAACCAAAACGTCGGTCGGAGGTCCGATAACAAGAACTCGATTAAAGACCACCAAGAACTCAACGAAAGAGATGACGGAAAACTCCCAAATAATTTAAATAAATTATTTTACTAACCGAAGATCGACGGGAAGGTTGTCCGGTCGCGTTCTTGCCTTCGGTTCGGTGTCCGGGAAGATCGGGCTCCTTCTCTTTCTCCTTTCCCTTTCTTCCGGCTAGGGTTCCGTCTTTTCTTTTTTTTTTTTCCTTCTCTCCGATTAGGGTTTTTATTTTCTTTTCTTTTCCTTTCCGATACTCAGGATCCCTTATATAGTCGTACTTTACCTTTAATTAATTCCTCTTTAATTCGTACGTAAGAGAATTAATTAATTTTCCGTCTGGGATAATTAATTAACTAATTAATTATCCCCCACGAGATAAACCACCTTATCTCTAACGGGTGCAAGATATTTAGCACGGATTCCGATGCACGACTAATTACCATATCACTTTGGGTCCCGTTCAGGGGGTTCCCGATATCGGATTTCAGATCCGATCGCGCCGTCGGCTTTCTTTTTCCGCGCTCTATCGCAGAAAAATACTAGCATCTCACAATGGCCAACTTCAAGAATTGAATAATTTTATTTCACTTAAAGGCTTGAATGACTATACCTAAGTCAAAAATACCCCCGAAAGGCCGGATCACTACACCACTCACACTTTATAAAAAGTTTCGTCCCGAAACTTAAACTTAACCCTCGCTAACAATTCTGGGAAAACTTCCTTCATTTTCGTCTTGGGTCCCCAAGTCGCTTCGCGCTCCTCATGGTTACTCCATTACACCCTTACGTAAGGGATTGTCCAGTTGCGGAGTTTCTTTCCCTCCCATGCCAGCCTCCGTATCGAGGTTTGGCAGTAACGACAACCGGTATGCCACCGGTCTTGACCTGACTCAACCCACCTGGCAGACCCTAGGAAGGCAGGGCGTGAGTGACGTGACATTATGCGAAAGTCGGCAATTTGGTCATATATTATTTTGACTCTTCCAGGGAGTGAAGAGGGATTGGCATGTCCTGTTTCTGGCGAACTATTATGTTGGCTGCAGACAACATAAGGTTACAGAAATAGGAGGATGCCTTTGACTTTCACTAGATTGGGTCGTGTGTGGTTTCGGTACTGATTCGTGGTTTCTTGTGTGTCAGGATGCCTCCCAGGCGGCGGATTCCTACCCGGGGTACCCCTACACCCCCGGAGGGGCCGGAGCAGTCCGGACCTTCAGAGATTGCTGAGTTGAGGGCCATGGTGGCCCAGCTGGCGGAGGGTCACCGCCGGCAGGAGCAGAGGTTTGAGCAGCTGCTTGCTCAGGTTGGGGCCCCTCCCCCTACTACTACTGAGGCCCCCGCACCACCTGTTGTACCACCGGCTATACCGCTTGTGCCTACGGCACCATCTTCGAGCAGCGGGGCCCCGGGAGCGATCCGACCTTTGGCTCCCGAGGAGGAGCAGGAGTTTACTGATAAACTCACCCATTTCTGCAAGCGGGGACCGCCTAGATTCTCGGGGCGGAGCACTCACCCTTGGGAGGTTGGGACGTGGCTTTCAGCAATGGAGAAGTTGTTCCGAGACTTCTTCATCGATCAGAAGTACCGGGTACACATGGCTGTGCATTGTCTGGATGGAGATGCGGACACGTGGTGGCGTCGGGTGGAGCCCCTGGAGTTTCAGATCACCCGGCAGCTACCTTGGGCAGAGTTCAAGAGGATGGTCCTGGACACTTACTTTTCCACCAGCGTGAAGAAAAAGGTAGAGGATGACCTGAAGAATCTCCAGCAGGGCGACCGGTCGGCATGGGACTACTTTCAGGAGTTTTCGCGACTGCTCAGCTGCGTTCCCTACGTCGCGAGGGATGGACCACATCAGGTGGAGCTCTTCGAGTCGGGCCTGCGCCCGGAGCTCTATACCTTGGTGCATGCACAGAGATTACAGACCCTGGAGGAGGCGGCCGAGCATGCACAGTGGATCGAGAGAGGAGACCACGTTGTTGCCAGACGTGGGGGCCTGGCCGCTCAGGGATCGGACAGGAAGCGGCCAGCGCAGGATGATGGGGGACAGGCCAGCTCCTGGAGGCCGCCCCGACCCCCGCCGCCTCAGTTCTCAGGCCGCGGGCGTTCGGAGCGGCGAGGGCATGGTGGATCTCCGAGGCCCCCACAGCACCAGCAGCAGCACTCACGACAGCAGCAGCATTCTCAGCAGCAGAGGTCGCAGTCCCGGCACCAGGGATCTCAGCGGCAGAGGCAGCAGCAGCAGGGGAGGCAGCCCCAGACCCCAGCCAGGTGCATTTTCTGCCAGGGACAGCACTCTCCTGATACTTGTGACCAGAGGTTTGGCCGCTGTTACCGGTGCGGACAGTCGGGCCACGTTCGAGCTACTTGCCCTTATGCGCCAGCACCGGCTCCTTCCTCAGCATCAGCCCCACCGGCGCCCCAGCAGCGGTCCTATGCTCCGGCAAGCAGGGCCCCTTCTTCCCACCCGGCAGATCACCGACCACCGGCACAGAGCGGGCGGGTTTATGCCGCCCAGGTTGCGGACTCCCTGGCAGCCGACCACGTGGTGGCAGGTATCGTTTTACTTCTGGCAGTAGAGCTCGCACCTTATTTGATACCGGGGCATCACATTCTTTCATCAGTAGAGCATTTGCATCATCTCATGGACTAGAGTTAGGTCGGTTGCCACGTGCGTTAGAGGTACGGGTTCCCGAGCATACTTTACTTGTAGAGGAGTGTTGTTGGTCTTGCCCTGTACAGATCGAGTCGTGGATCTTGCCAGCGGACCTGATGGTCCTGAGTCAGCTGCGAGACTTTGATATGGTACTTGGGATGGACTGGCTGACTCGCTATTATGCGACTATTGATTGTGCCGCGAGGACGGTGACTTTTAGCGAGCCAGGCCAGGAGGTGATTGTGTACAGAGGATGCCAGAGTACCTTCTTCGCCGCGATAGTTTCGACTTCTCGTGCGAGGCAGATGATGCGCAGCGGATGCGTGGCCTTTTTGGCCAGTGTGGTTGAGGGGCCTGCGGCGGCACCGGGACTCGCGGATATCCCTATAGTCCACGAGTTCCCGGATGTTTTCCCACCAGAGCTGACTAGTATGCCGCCGGATAGGGAGATCGAGTTTTTGATTGACGTAGTCCCAGGAACTGCGCCAATCTCTAAGGCCCCTTACCGAATGGCACCGGCGGAGCTGCGGGAGTTGAAGGCGCAACTCCAGGATTTATTGGATAAGGGTTTTGTGAGGCCGAGTGTATCACCTTGGGGAGCACCGGTGCTGTTCGTGAAGAAGAAGGATGGTTCACTTCGTCTTTGTGTGGATTACCTAGAGCTGAATAAAGTGACCATCAAGAACAAGTACCCTTTGCCGCGCATCGACGACTTATTTGATCAGCTGCAAGGGTCTTGTGTCTTCTCTAAGATTGATTTACAGTCTGGTTACCACCAACTGAAGGTGAAGACCGAGGATGTTCCTAAGACAGCATTCAGGACTCGGTACGGGCATTACGAGTTCACCGTCATGCCTTTTGGATTGACTAATGCCCCTGCCGCATTTATGGATTTGATGAACAGGGTCTTTCGACCTTATCTGGACCGGTTTGTGGTAGTGTTCATCGATGACATCCTGATTTACTCTCGGAGCGATGTGGAGCACGAGGAGCATCTGAGGATAGTGCTGCAACTTCTGAGGGAGAAGAAGTTGTATGCCAAGTTGTCTAAGTGCGAGTTTTGGCTTCGAGAGGTTGCCTTTTTGGGCCATGTGATTTCAGCCGCGGGAGTGGCGGTAGACCCGGCGAAGATTGAGGCGATCCGGGATTGGCCCCGACCGACAACGGTAGCAGAGGTTCGCAGTTTTATGGGCTTGGCAGGTTATTACCGTCGGTTTGTGGAAGGTTTTGCGAAACTTTCCGCACCCCTCACTCGTCTGACGCGCAAAGGAATCAAGTTCATCTGGAGTGAGGATTGCCAGAGAAGCTTCGAGGGAACTGAAGACCAGATTGATGTCAGCTCCTATCCTTTCCCTCCCTGTTATGGGGAAAGGATACGTGATCTACAGTGACGCATCGCATAGTGGACTCGGGTGCGTGCTGATGCAGGAGGGTAAGGTAATCGCTTATGCCTTCGCGACAACTCAAGGATTATGAGAAAAATTACCCTACCCATGACTTGGAGCTAGCGGCTGTGATCTTCGCACTGAAGTGTGGCGCCACTATCTGTATGGGGAACACTGCGAGATTTACACCGACCACAAGAGCCTGAAGTATCTGTTCACGCAGAAGGAGCTCAATCTGAGGCAGCGCAGATGGTTGGAGCTGTTAAAGGATTACGATGTGGACATACTTTACCATCCTGGCAAGGCAAACGTGGTCGCTGATGCCCTGAGCAGGAGAGCAGTGCAGAGCTTATCTATGATGATCACCGATCAGGCGCCATTATTGGAGCAGATTAGGCGGTTAGAGCTTGAGGTGGTGTCCCCGGGGGTTTCTGCTAGACTATTGTCCTTGGTCGTGCAGCCCACTCTGTTGGACAGGATTCGGGAGAAACAGAGTGAGGACCCCCATCTGATGAGGATCGAGAGCAGATTCCGGCTGGAGAGGCAGGGGATTTCTCAGTTGATGCTTCGGGAGTACTACGGTACAGGGACCGAGCTTGCGTGCCTATGGACTCGGAGACTCGAGAGCAGATCTTGCGGGAGGCTCATTATACACCTTATACCATCCATCCTGGTGGGACTAAGATGTATAAGGACCTCAAGGCACAGCTCTGGTGGAGCGGCATGAAAAGAGATATTGGCAGATTTGTGGCGCACTGCTTAACTTGTCAGCAAGTAAAGGCTGAGCATCGTGTACCTGCTGGCAAGTTGCAGAGCCTCCCGATCCCTGAATGGAAGTGGGATCATATCACTATGGATTTTGTCACGGGATTACCGAGAGCTCAGGCTGGAGCGGATGCGATCTGGGTGGTCGTGGACAGACTCACCAAATCCGCTCACTTTATACCAGTTCAGATGACTTGGCCATTGGATCGACTGGCACAGGTGTACTTGGCCGAGGTGGTCAGATTGCACGGGATACCCATTTCCATCGTGTCGGATAGGGACTCGAGGTTTGTCTCGCACTTTTGGAGGAGTTTACAGACGGCCCTAGGGACACGGCTTCACTTCAGCACAGCTTTTCACCCACAGACGGACGGACAGTCAGAGCGCACCATTCAGACCTCGAGGATATGCTACGAGCATGCGTTCTGGACTTTGGGGGCGGGTGGCACCGACATCTGGGATTGGTCGAGTTTGCGTACAACAACAGCTATCAAGCGAGCATCCAGATGGCCCCGTTTGAAGTGTTGTATGGGCGCAAGTGTCGGTCACCCCTATATTGGAGTGATGTGGGCGAGAAGAAGACCTTGGGTCCTGATCTACTATTGGAGGCAGAGGAGAAGGTCAGACTGATTCGACGACATCTGGAGACAGCTCAGAGCCGGCAGAAGAGTTATGCTGACAACCCGACGACGAGACTTGGAGTTTCAGGTGGGCGATCATGTCTTTTTGAAAGTCTCGCCGTCGAAAGGGATTCGGAGATTTGGGATTCGTGGAAAACTGAGCCCTCGTTATATCGGACCTTTGAGGTATTGGAGCGCATCGGGCCAGTTGCCTACCGGCTTGCACTTCCTCCCAGATTGGCTAGTGTTCACGACGTGTTTCATGTATCCACCTGAGGAGATATGTTCATGACCCGTCGCACATCATTGATTCGTCCCACTGGAGGTTGCGGAGGACTTGAGCTATGTCGAGCGGCCACTGCGGATTTTGGACCGCGAGGTTAGAGAGCTGCGCAGCCGGGCCATCCCTTATGTGAAGGTTCTGTGGAGCAACCAGGGCGAGCGCGAAGCTACGTGGGAGCTGGAGTCAGCGATGTTGGATGCCCACCCCCAATTGTTTGAGGCCCCGACTTGAGGTATGATTTTAGTTTCGAGGACGAAACTTTCTTTTAGTAGGGGAGGATGTGATGATCCAGGTTTCCATGCACTGTTTTCCCGTGAATCCAAGTGTGAAACACCTAATGATGGTGTTTGATCCACAGTGTGTCAAAGGGACAGCACAGGTGGGGTCCGTGGCAGTGTTTATTGTTAGTTTGGCCTTCGGCGGGGTTTGCCGAATTTTAGAAAAGTTTCTAGGCCAAACGGATGGCGTATTTGGATTCAGCGCGGAAAAACGCTTGAAAACGGCTATTTATTTGCGGATTTGGAGTCCGGATGCCCAAAAACGGACTCCCGGAAGTTTCTAATGTCTCCTGGTGCATGGGGGAAGGCCGTGGACCGCCGGATGCCACGTGGCGGGCCCTCATTGGCCGGCCCGCGGCGCCCGGTGCATGGAACGGCTCGGCGGGGTGCACGGACCCGGCGCACCGACACGTGGCGCATGGCTACTGGCGGGCTCATGGGACTCGGCGCAGGGGACAACGCCTGCGGCCGGTCAGGCGGCGCCTGCCCCCGCGCCTGACCGCACAGTGCGTGGGACGCGCGTCGCCTCGCCATTGGCGAGCGCCTGCGGGGCTGACCGCGCGCGGGACGCGCGTCGGCCGCTGGCGCGCCCCGCACGGCTGTTCGCTGTGCGGGATGCGCGCCGATCCCCTGTGGGGACGCGCGTCGCGTGCTGGTTGGTTCCGCCCGGTCGGACGGGACGCGTCCGACCCGCCCTGGCGGATCCGGGCCCAAACGTGGCCCGAATCCAATAACGCGGGTTGTTTTTCTCCTTCTTAATTCTTTTAGGGCATTGGAAGCCCGATTTCTCTCTTCCTGTTGGAACCACTCCGAGCCCCCTCTTAGACATTTCTTCCTCTCCCAATCCTCCATCCACTGTAGTAATCTCAAGAATTTTGAAGGCTCGGATCCCAAGGTTTGCATTTATCCGGCGCGGCGCGACGATCGTTCTACGGCTACCAGATTCGTCGCATTTCGGTGTTCTAGCTCCCCCGGCTCACCCCGACATCCTGTTTTTACGATTTTTGCGCCGTCGGATTCTTGACAGGTAGGGCTTCACTTCCTCTTTTATGAGTTTCTCTTGATTCAGAGGTTTTGATGGTGATTCTGTGGCTTCTTTCTGACCCTTTTCCGTCGCGGAGTTTTGGGACAGCACCATCTCGTTTTGGCGATAACTTCGCGCTCGAGCATCGAAACAGGGCGACTCAAAAGGGGATTTGCATCTACGCGTCACGAGGAATCTCCTGGAATTTTCGTGGATTTTTGTGGAATTTCCCTGAAGGTGAGGAATCCCTTTTTACAGAATTTTATATCGCTGTTTTGGGATGAATGTATTGTTTGAGGTGGTCCTCTTGTCGATTTTCGTTCTCAGCACAGAAAAATCGTGGGAAAACGTGCAGGTACTTGTTTCGACCGGATCGTCGCGTAGATCGCAGTGTATATTTTCTGGGAATTTTGTGGGCACGTGTCACAGGTAAAAATGGCTGAACAGTAAATCTGAATTTGGGAGACAGATTTTGGGTTAAACTTGAATTGTAATTTGTGTGTGTTCTTTGGGATCTTTGGCACAGTGTTGCGGGGTTTTTCCGGAGCGAGCGCGGACTTAGCCTTTGAGGACCGGATTTAGCGCTCGAGGTGGGTACCGTTGTTTACCTCCTACTTATGATGTCCCCACTAGGCCTATTGGAGTGCTTCACTGTTATGTTGCTAAATGAACCGGAATAAGTTAAAATGGCATCTTGGTTGAGAATTGGACTTATTGCTTGGGCTACATCTTAAAATGGACTAAGTATTAATGAATGGATGATTCTTATATTAATATGTCGTTTAAACCTCACGGGGGGGGGGGGAGTTTTGCTATAAAGGACTATCTTACTCGTACACTTTGGGACCTCTTATGCTTATGTGATAAATGGATATGAGATAACTTAGCAAATGAAAGTTTAACTAGTGGCATACCTCTCTATTGGGAAGGATAATAATATTTAACCCTGTTTTTATATAAAGGACTTTGCATGCTTAAATGGACATCTAGTTAGGCCACCTTTTTCTGCTACACTATCATGCTGGAATTGACTTAGGAGAAACCATGCTTTTCTCTTCTTTTATTTATATTCGGGGGATAGTGCGCTCGGGTTCGAGCAGGGACTGGGATAGTGTAGTCAGACAGTTGTGGGCTTTGGGACAGGCAGGCTGTGAGGGCCGGGCATTGCGGCAACCGCGGATCTTTGGCGGTTGACCGGACAGTAGTTATTGCATCAGATTGGGATAGAGGATTTGGATTTCTTTTAGTGGATGGGTTTTCCACCGTGATCAGAGTCATGATCCAGTCCTGCTGATTTGGTACTTGTTACCCAGGCATTATACTCGTGTGGGTCGCTCCCCTCGAGTGCCACTCCGGAGTGTGCGTTTTTACAGGCTTCGAGTCTTCGAGACTCCCTTTTCCTATCGGTGTTATGCGTAGGCTGGCATACCCGATTTGGCAGGCAGAGCAGGCAGTACCAGTGCTTACTGGTGTATCGATTGGGTCTAGACAGGCAGGCGTTGACATTCTGATGCATACATATAGCTAATCTATCAGTTAGCTCATTAGAGGCATGTAGTGGTAGCTCTATTCATCATCAGCAGTTTTAATTACAGCTTACCACCTCTGTTCATCTTTTCTGCCTCTTATAGTCCTAGTGGGCACATTTGTGTTGAGGTCTACCCACTAGGAGGAGGCTACTGTTTTATAGTAGTTCTCACTCCCCACTGCTTTTCTTCTTCTATTCCCCTTTGTTTTGCAGAGTCGTCTGCGGCTGTTGCAGGACCCTCCACTGCGGACCGAGGTAAGAGAATCGCGGACTAGATAGCGGTCCACCCAGGCACCAGTTCTATTATTAGATGTACCCGCGATACTCTCAGATACTCTACTATTCATTTCTTTTTGGGTCTGGCTTCGGCCAGCTGGTTGTATTTGATTAGTGAGCTGGAGAGACATATGTATTTTGAGAGTTACTTTCTGCACTTTGCTTTTCTGCTTTATCTGAGATGTATTAGTTACTGTTTAGCTCTGTTTATGCTCTTTTATTATATCATCCATACTTGAGCAGGTTACCAGCGCTTCGTATACACGGGAAATTCTGTGTATACGGCGGATCTGTAGACGGGCCCGGGTTCTGGTTTACACCCGGGGCGTGACATGGGTATGTCAAATGACAAACAAAGTAGATGTCTAATAACAATAAGGAATAAGGAGCAAACCGAAACACCAAAACCATTTCGCTACAACCATGCACATGTTAAGCTGGGCACCAACCCCAGAATTATCAATTAAATTGGGCACCAACCCCAGATTATCTGTCGAGAGACTAAAGTCTCCCCTCGTGCACAAGTACCTACTTTGATGCATTTACCCCTTCCACGGTGCTGGTGGCTATTCCCAGCGGGCGCGAAGGGGTCCTCACGGCACCCACACTTTTGTGAGGAACACGGGTCATACAAGACCACTCTTCCGGAAAAGTACACCCATGCGGAGGCCAATCCGCTGTGTACGTGCAGCATCCCAAAACAGATGCCGAGATCGGCGTGTCATGAACAATGCGACCGCAGCCGCTTCAATTGTTAGATAAAAACACGATTATGCGAAAGGTTAAACTGTCCATCTACTTTGTTAGATAAATTGGAGCACTTTAATGACGATAGATGCACTTACTGCACTGGCTGTATTTACAGCAACCGTACCCACCTATTTGGAGAGAGATCGGAACACCCGAATCTTTCGCGCCCCCCGCTGCGCGTCTGGACCTAAAGAAAGTCCGCACGGATAACTATAGTCAAAAGCGTGTACTAACATCTGAAAACACAAGACCCCTTTACTCTTTTCGACGGAAAAGTCCAACCAAACTCAATCCTCAATCGGTAGCCCACTCGGGATGTCCCTGGTTAGACCAAGAAGGCCCGACGGCGGAAATGATGAGCAA